>BGPR01003139.1:127934-148136 GCA_013235015.1 Araneus ventricosus | reverse complement strand
TATCATTAGAACCATTTAAAAATTAATAAAAATACTCTATTATGTAGCAACTTCGTTTTTTATTTTAAATGAGATAGTAGATCAAAAAGATTTTTGTGAGATAGGTAACGCGCGGTTACGGAACGGCACACTGAATCTGCTGCGGGGGAAGATTCCCAACGGAAGTGTCAAAATTGCTACAGTGCAGAAAAAGGCACGATGGAAAGAAAAAGGACAGAATAAGAACTTCATAAAGCGTTGTTATGAGGAAAAAAAACAGGAAAGGGAACAGGAAATATGGATCATAGGAAAGGTGCTCGATCTCAGACGAAGTTGTTGAACGAGTGAAGGAGAATTAAACTACTTAATTGCTCATACCAACGATTAATCGAGATATTACTTGGAGAACTTTGAATTGTTACAATTGATATGCTTTCGTCGAACCCAGAGACGTGCCTTCCGCTGCATGGTAGCCATTATGACACTTGTGCTGGGAACATTCCCTTGCAGCAAATTTACTGCGCCGCAACGGCGCATTACCTATCTGAAAAAGAAACTTTTACACCTACTCTCTCATTTTTGAAAAAAAGATGTTGCTTCATTATATGGTTTTCTTTATTGATTTTTTAAATGTGTCCAATAATTTATGACCACCCTGTGTTTCTAAAGCAATAATAAAAATTCATTTAAGTAAGATTTATTTCCTTTTTGCCTTTTAATTACAGCAATATTTAGACCTTTTTAAGTTATGTGTACTTTCGCAATTTGAACAATACCTAAAGCATCTTTTCTGTAGGAAATAATTTTTCGGAACTCTATTTTGCCGTGAACGCAATGTATTAATGACGTAAACCCCGCTTTCGGCCATGGATGACTGTGCATCATTAAAATGAATGAGACGTGTTTTAAATGTTATTTCATTTTTATTTAATGGGCTAGGGTTCATATATAAAACCGTTTTTCATTTATGAAATATTACAGCTATGGGTTACAAGGATTGTCTTAAAATGAAAGAAATATATTATGTTTCGTTTTCTTTTTTTAATTTCTTGTTTACTTCTACATTTCATTTTAAATTCCAACTTTTGTAAATTCTATTAGTTTTGAACGTTTTCTTATGTGTTGTACAAATGCATTACAATCAAGTATGTTAGGTTGATTCTTAACTTAATTAATGTTTATTCTCGATTTTATTAGGAAATTAAATTTGACAGAAGACAATTACTTTTCTTGATGCCAAAAAATCTATTAAAATAATAAAACATTTTATAAAAATTTATTGTGGAACGATAAAGAGACATGATATCCTTCTAATACTACTGAACCAAATTTAGCTGCCCAGGGCAACGTATTCTAATTAATAACATGAATACAAAGTTCCATAAATTTTCTAAAGGTTGTATTACAAAAAAACCTTTTCTGTGATAGGAAGATCCCTGGTATGAATATTAATGCTCATACAGTTTCCTAGCTACTATAAGGTATTAAACTTCTTTTTTCACGTTTAGAATCTTGCATAGGAAAACTGAAAGGAAAATATTTTTTTTCGGTAAAACAAAACTATGAAATTTGATTTCTGAGATTTGTACAGCCTTGCAAGAAAATAAAGAAATAAAATAAATAAATAAATAAATAATTCTAAAAATTACTGAGAATGTAAGTTGACGATCTTTCAAAATGATACCTGATGGTTGAAAACAAAAAGGCAATTACGAATTTAATGTGTTGGAATACAAGGTTTTCCTCACCACACTGCGTTTAATTTATAAGGCTCATTGAAAAATTCATATTTAGAGGAAATTTACAGATGAATGAACTTATTATTTCCCACCCATGATAAAATTTGAAGCCACTTCGCGTATAATGTGAATAGACAAGCAATTCTACTCTCTTGACGTCTTTTTAAGTACTCAAGCGTAGTTAATTAATTTCCAATAAATATAACGGCACGAATTCTTCTAAATTAAAGAATGCATTATACTTTTTAATTAAGTTAAATATTGCTTGAATTCTGATAAGCAGTTTATTATAACGACGTAAGTATAGCCCTTGATTTTTTATGTTACCTAACTGAAAGTTTATTTGCAATTTTATGCACCTTTTTATGGTTGTTGCTCTAGACATCGTTAAGCGTGACTGTAATTTTTGTTTCTGTTTAACTGCTATTACTCCTCCAAGATTCACTAATAAATGGAAGACACTTCATTTTACCGTTGAAAATAAATATCTCCTCTTGCTGAAGAACCGCAGTAACGTCCTACTTCTCAAACATTGAAATTTTATAGCTTCCTTTAATCTCCAATATGTTTTCCTTACAGCAGCATTTGAATTAAGAACTTTTAATTGGGCGCTTTCAAGCAGAATGTTATGCTTTAAAATGGTAATTCCTGAATGTGAAAATTTGAAGAAAAAAAGGAAAATATTGTAAATAATAATTAATGTCTGTTGATGATTATTTATTAGTTAATCGAAAATACGGACATTAGTAAACATTAATAAATGGCATAAATGATTCTATACATTATGAATTGCATAATAAAGCAGGAAATATCACTATCATTCCGCCTCCAAAAGTATCGAAACCATGCTGTTACTTTAATACTTCCACTTCACGAGTCCTATTCCTGTTCTTAATGGGTGGACATTCGAGATTCTAGAAAATCATCTGCATCGATTTCGATTGGTTTCACAATGTATATTAAATAAACTTTTCGCATCTATAAAGTAGCTAGTTGGGTCGGAAAAAGTCTTGTTGTAACATCATCTTTGTGGTAGTAAGGCTTGCCAACGCTGGTAAAAGTCGATCACGAAATATGTGTAATCACTACAAACTCAGATAATCAAATCAAATTATTACTACCAAGATTAACACAAGGAATTATTAAAAATTGTTACTAGAACTGTCAGTGATAAGGCAGCTTAATTTAGATATCAATATCAGAGTACACTACTGTACTCTGATATTGGTCTGTACTCTGATATTGGTACATAATCTCTCATTTAACGTATCCAAGTTTCTCGCTCCTCTCCTCTTAGAGGCCTTTACACGCTCCACAAGAGAGTGTCCAGTCCTTTCTATATAACTGGGCAGAGCTTTCATTTACTCGGGGAGGCACGTGTTCTATAACACAACTGGCATGAGTCATTTAGATATTTTCTCCCTGACAAATAGAAAATGCTAATCTAAGGCATTGTCCTTGGCTTCTTAACAATGTCACATATTGTCATTTGCTAACCCAAAACACTAAGGGGCATTTAATATTCTTCTAAGTTGACTTCCCCAGCTTATATATCAAAGGATACAGTTTTGTACTCTGGTCTTCGTATCTAAATTCTGCTACTGTATCAAAGATACCTAGTTCCAGTAACGTTTTTTAAACAATTATTGGCGTTTAGCTATTATTTAAATCTTGAAAAATGTTCATAATGTGGCATGACTCTAGGAGTTTAAAGCTTTTATGCATATTTAGTGCTCGACATCAAAATCAGTTTGAGAAAGTCGTGCTACCATAATACTGATGAAGGCAAGCATTTCACCTTGACATCTGATTGCAGGTACTTGCCAGTGAATACAAAACTCAGACATTTATAAAGATAATAGAATGATTTATGTAAAATCTCGTGCACCACGTTAGCTGAACATGACCGCAACAGCGAGATAAGAAGGTTAAAGATAATCCTATAAGAAAAGGATTGTAAGGTGGAATATTAAAGATTTACATCTTTTTGATAAAGGTCTTATATATTGAAATTATTGAACTAAGGTTTCTAATTGATTGGCCAGTACTTAAACTGAAAGTTTCCTTAGCTAATTGTGAAATGAAACGACATCGTAGGTAATGAATTCTGAAGTTCATCCATTAAGAACAGAAGTTGAAATATTTAAGAGAGAATATTGAAATATTGACTCATAACAGCGGATGAACCAGAAAGAATATTTTCTAATGTTGGGGTATTGTATTTTGGGGTATTTTTGAAGAACATATTCTCCCAAGGATAGCGAAAGTTCTGCTCAGGAATATAATAAAGCGAGTTGGAAAATCTCTCTGCGATTTACTAGTATACTCTGAGAGGAGAGGTATACGCTGATACTATCAAGCAATGAACGGTGATTGAAGTAAAAAAGTTATGCTTTGTTCCATTTCTAGTATTAGAGTTATTTTTTTACGGTTCAGAGTCACTGTTATGTCTGACTGTTAATTGTTGGTTTAGTAAAATCGAATGCGACTTCCTTTTGTTCAAAATTAAAATCACCCGAGTATCACAAAGATATTGTACAATATTATACGATATCGAACAACATTCGCAACAGTGTAACATGTTTACGAAATCTTATAATATTATATAAAAGCGAACAATATTGCACAATATCATGAATCATATTGTGCTACTTGGGTAAAGTGTGATTAATTACCACTGTGGCCTATTCGATATTCTATTAGTCAAAAATAGTATATTTCCCATTGTTCATCGAACTTTCATTGCATGGAGTATCAAAAGGCAGCGAAAGCTTTATGTTGTTAGCAGTTGATGTTTAGGTTGGAGATAACAGACTTACGTTTTTACCATTATTAAAGTGCATTATTTTTAATAATAATAAGATCAATCATCATTAGACATTGAGATAGTTTCAAAATCATCATTAATTTCAAAAAAACCAAGTGCCATAAATTCATTTAAAATCATATCATGCAAAACATAAAATCATGTTTCGTTTTTTAATTCAGATTTGTATTTCATTTCAAATCAATGGATTCGAAATATTTGTAGGCTGTCGCCAAAAATTGATTTATAGAGAAGAATTTTGCAAGGAAAACTGATTATGATACTGAGACTTAATATTTCATTCACTTGATGATTTTCAAGACTATAGATCAAATTTATTTTTCATGAAAAAGGTATCATTAGCTCTCAAAGAAGCGAGAATGGAAGGTCATTTTTTATTTGCGCCAATACATAAAATCCTATTCATTAGAAAGTTAATTCTTTCTTTTCTATCAATAAATTAGCACGTTCTTTTCATTATGCAATCACTGAATTATGTTTTGAGTACAAAGCAGTTCCTTTCCGTATTCTATTCAGCTGATCGTTTCTTTGTCATCGTTAATGCAACAAAACTATTTTTATATAGATGATTTAGCAACGTGGTGAAATAAATGGAAGATCCCTGAATGTGAGTGCAAGTCTATTTACAGATACAGTTTGTTTCTTATTGCAATAGCAAACAGTTATATATATATAGAATTGCGCAATGAAATTGTCAATCAGAGACTAACATACAAAAGCGGGCAACGGCATCGAGGAGATGATTGATTTTCATTTCAAATGGATCTCACGTAGAGCTATCAACATATTGATAGAAGGGAAAGTATTAGGGGTAAAGTAGAGGAAAAGTGGGATTATATTTGATTTTACACGTATATTTGATTTCTCCGAGATAAGAAAAAGACAAGAGAGATAAAATTGATAACCATTTTCAAAAATACAAAAATTTAAATCATTTCTCAATTTACGTTTTAAATGTTAAATGTTCTAATTCCGTACCAAATTTTCGCCAAAATAGTACCAGATATGTGTTGGGAGTAGTGATTACCTATATTTCGTTTCAGGAAATACGATGTGCTTAATCATCTCTCTTATTATAAAAAAATATTACATTCATTCTTCAACACATTCGTCCCCGTCGGAATCATCAACTTTTATTGCTTGGTCTTGCTTACAAACAGCTTGGAAAATTTCCAAGTCTGTTTGTGTGGCAGCTGTTGGAATGTCCTTGTCAATGGACATCCACTCTACATACTCTTTCTTTTGCATACCTTCAAGAAGTTCAATGACAATTACCGACGGTCCCTGCCTGCTAAATAGACGACCTTCAAAGAGAGGTCATGAAAAATAAACCCCGAAATTCTTCGAATGTTTGGGTGAAAGTGGCCCCCAGATGTTTCCTTAAAAGTGGAGCAAGAAATTCTACGAACGCCAATCGTTAACGCTGGTTGGAAATGAGGGATCGATCAATTGTCTACTTCAAAACTGATAACATTAAACGATGTAGTGAACACACTAAACGAATAATTTTGTGTACATTTGAATACGTTGGTTCGTGACCAGAGGTTTTGATAATATAAAGCGAATGATAACCTTAACCGCGATCACAGTAATCGGAGTCTAATGTATCTCCATTTTTGAAAAGCATACATATAAAGAACAGTAACTCCTTGTTTACATTCATTACATTATTATCGGGGTTGAATCATTTGAGAAATAAATGCTTCATTTTTTTGCTGTTTCTTGTTGTAAAAGTGTCAATAATAATATAACAGATGTTTGTCTGTTTCTTTTCAAAATAACAAATTGCTTTTCCATCTGATTCAGTCTAATCTGTTTCCTCAGACGTTTCAAGGTAGTAATATCCTTCTAATACACGCTTTGTTGTATGACAGTAACGAGCAACTAATTAGCGGTATGTGCTGAGGTAAAAAGACTAATTATTTTAGGAATAAAAGGCCAAATAAGTATTAGTTTTTTACGCAAATAATTGATGCCACTGTTACATTTTCAAGCAATATGTTTCATTATGCTTATCATTTTGAATAATCACAAAATAATACGTATACGTTCTTAATACTAAAAATTCCTCAATTTTAATCACACATATACATTCGTAATTTTATTGATAATTATAGATCATAGTAACTATGAAGTAGAGAGATATTAATGCGATTGACGATAAATAAAATGGTTAGGCAATTTTTTAAAAAAATAATGATACGTATTTTTTCTAAAAACTAATATCTCGAATAGCAATTTTATAGAAAATCTGAATTCTTTGACAGCAAAAATTTTACATTCGTTTACAAATTACAATAGTTATGGTTAAGGTTTATGGTTTTTTTAAAGTAACATGTATTAAAGTTCTTAACTAGTTAAATACTAAAGTTCTTTATAGTTTTTTTTCTGAAGCAATCTTCTAAGATGATAATTGAATTTTTAACATTTCACTTGTCTTGAAAAGAAAATCAACCAGTTGGAAAAAACAATTTTTATGTTATATTATAATATGTAACGCCTTATTCAAATATTAAAGGTTTTCTCTAGCTAAATTCTGAGAGTTTTAATGTCATTAAAGATATTTTATAAAAAGTAACAAACATATATTCTCAAAAATAAATTTTCATTACTAGTTCAGCGAGATAATTGGATTCAGTTATGCAATAAGGAAATTTCACCATTCTATGAATTTTAGCTCCCCACTGTAAAACGAAGTTTACCCAACTATTTGTCATATTGCTCCAGTAAATAGCCTTTAGTCAAAATCAGGCACTTATGCCATCTGAGTAATCGCCTGCACCACGCCAAATCAAATAACTTATTATAGTTTCGTGTTGTTTGCATTGATCCGGCCTGTCTGGTCCATTTCCATTCAGCTGTTCTTTGAACATGATCATTTGAGATGATGAAGGGATTTGGACAATTTTACATAATGAAGCTACAAAGAATCTTCTAAGAATTATGAAACATTAAGTTTTGATATGGGAGGGTTTATAATACAGTAATTAACTATATAATACAGTAAATGAGTAGCAGTTAATAATGGTTTCATAAAAATGATATAAAGATTTAAAAATTGTATCAAGTTATTACAAATATGAGACAATTGCCTTATTCTAGTTGTTC
Source organism: Araneus ventricosus (assembly GCA_013235015.1). Classification (NCBI taxonomy): domain Eukaryota; kingdom Metazoa; phylum Arthropoda; class Arachnida; order Araneae; family Araneidae; genus Araneus; species Araneus ventricosus. The sequence continues at coordinate 140,483 of BGPR01003139.1, read as the reverse complement.
TCATCAAATGTTCCCTCTCCATTGGTCATGTGCGGGGGGAAGTTGGAGAAGCGGAGGGATATGTTCAGATGAGGAGGACGAAACGTGTTCCTGCGTGTCCATTCTCTTCAAATGCGTTCAAAGCATGTATATTTCTGTGACTGTAATAGAAAGGCTTTTTCACAATCAGAACTTAAGTGTGACAAGCTCTTTCATAGTATTTTATGGATGTCTTTGAAAGCTTGGAAACAAAGTAGGTACCACTTATTTTCTATCAGTAAACTCTTCCCTCCTCCTTTGTTTATTAGAGCAGAAGTAGCAAGAATTTGTTGTCAGTACATATGTTTGCAATTTTTCAGTTTCGACAAAGAAAATAGGTACAAAAGGCTGACGTTTCGACTCTAAGTTCAGCCAAAAGTACATTTGGAAAAAAATCCGCCAATTGTACATTATCTCCCATAGAAAAGTTCCGCAGGCCCACCCTTGAGTATATTCACTATATAGAACTAAGGTATAAAGTCGAAAAATCGATTGAATTCATATTTAAGTATATATTTTGAACATTATTCTTCCTTGAAAATTATGAGAAGCATTTGAAATACTTATCTGAATCTTCCTAATTCTTTAAAATGTGTAGCTTTGGAAAAGAGCTACCAATGTCATAATTGGCAGTTTTGAGCAACATGGCTAAAAGTTTGAAGCTTATCTCAATCTTGTTGCAATATTTCAAGTAAAAAATTATATATGAGCAGGCTTATGGGTTTTTTTATGTCTTATATCCTATCTGATGCTTCCGCCCATTTTAATGATATTTTCTTGACTACTAAATTTGACATTTGTTGTTAGTGATCCAAGCCACAGATATAAAAAAGATGCATAGTAGTGCAGGCAATTCAAGTGACATGAGAGCCACTCGAAAATCTGGTATGTAACACCAAACGGCATGCATTCTTGTTTGCTTTTATTAAAGGAGTAACAAAAATGTATTTTGTCTGCTGTTCTTCTAAATAAATATAATTATAAAATTAACGAACGTGTTAAAAATCAATTACTGCTGTTTCAATAGGCAAAATATATACAGAAGAAACAAATTATAATCTCTGTATTTTTTCTTTTGGCATTCTAAAATTTATTGAAAATCCAAGATCGAGATCCAAATATTAACAGAACAGCAGGGTTGTTAAACTGACAAATCTAAAACTGCTGAATAGAAACGATTGACAATTTTATTAAATAATAACATATGGTTTTAATGAGTATTTAACCATTTTACAAAAGAATTGAAAATAATTTAACAAACACATTTATGAACAAACCTGACAATCATTTCAATCCAACAATGTAACATATTCAAGCATAAGTAAGCATTTATAACAATTTAAAAAACTAAAGTAGAGAGATAATTTTAAGTAGCATATCTTAATTGCCATTTCCACTTGGAATGAAATTCGGGTTTGACAATCATTACTTTTTAGTTTAAGCAACTGTTTATTTGTAATCACCGTTATTCCAAATGACGTTTTCTCTCCATTGAACCACTTCCAAAACGATTTCAATTTATTACGAAAGACATCTTGGTGAATCGAGAATTCCTCTTTTCATCATTTTTAATAATTCTGAAAGTACTGGTAATTTATTGCGAAGGTTTTTCAGAAGTAAAAAGAATGTAAAGAAACTTGATAATTTATCGCAATCGTCATTGAGACGAGAGCTTGCACTTGAATGCAATTAAGCGCGGAATTATTTTTAATTGAATTGAAATTTTATTGCTGAGATTAATTAACGAAAGGTGTTGAGAAATGTTCATTATCCCCCTTAACTTTAATGGTAATAACGGGAGATATCACAATTTGAAAAGAAAACTGAAGTTGTTTTCAACACCAATGCAGTTATTTGTAAGGAAACTAAATAGGGGAAACTAGGGATACTTGAACCCTAGAGATACTTGACCCTACGTGATTTTCTCAGCTTGTGAGATAATTGATAATTTTTCTGCGCCATTTTTATTGACCTTCGGTCACATGGTCTATTAAAGGGGCTTTTCATTCCATACTGAAAAGCCATTGTAATGGTACGTAGGTAAATATATTTTGGGGGTAAGAAATTAAATTTTCACTTTTTCATTCCTCAGTGGATAGGAAGTTTACTATTTAATATATGAAGAATTAAAATATTTCTGAGTTTTAAGCATACTTCTATCTTTAATTTGATATACTATGTTATGCAGAATCTTAATTCTAAGTGGTTTAATTTTTAGATTATTTAGAAAAACTCAAGTTAGGAATACTTGACCCTAAAAAGTTAGGGATACTTGACCCTATCAAAAGCTGTTGCAGCTCTGATTTCGTAGCCGACCGAAGCACATTTTATGGTTGGGATCAGTTTTCTGCTGCGTGGAGTTTGATGGCAAAATGGTAACTGAAATATAGAGAATAATTACTTAAAAATTGTTTGCTAGTAATTATTTAATGAATAAAATTTTTTTTAGTATGACAATTTCAAATAATGCAAATAATTATTTTAGTAAGAATTTTAAAAAGAATTGAAATTTAATCAATATGTTTTCCTCGCCTGAAAGAAAATTTTATTTATTTATTATTCGAATAAAGGTCTTTTGCTCGAACTATTTGCCATCGTTTGTTTTTATTTAACGCTTTGCCATTTCTATTGAGTTTTTCTTTCTTTCTGGATTTGAATTTTCTCTTAAAATATATTTTTATTCTTATGCTTTTAATTTTCTTTAAATATTAGAAGAACTGAGTAAATCTATTAAGCTTCTCTATTTTTAGCTTTGTACAACATTTTTTGGATCCCTTTTTTCATATTGATGCTATTCTTTTTTTTAATTTTCCCAAACCAGCATTTATTCAGCGAGCTAACGACGCTACCAGGTTCCCAGTTCCATTGCTGTAATTTTTATCATTTAATTAAATCCATATTTTAATTCTTTATTAAATTTTGAACTAATTTAATTTAATGTCTAGACTAATTTAATTCATTAACTAGATTTTATTAATAACAACTGCGTTTCATAGATTCCATATTATTTTTTATTAGTTTCATTAATATTTTTCGATAATAAACACTTTTTGTAATTCAGAAGTGTTAACCTAATATCTGAATTTCACGTACAGACAAATTATCAAAAGAATTTAAATACTCTTTGCATGTAGGGTCAAGTATCCCTAGCCTAGGGTCAAGTATTCCTATGGTTAGGGATACATGACCCTAGGCGATTTCATGAAATATATATTTTTTATGATTAAATGAGATACCAGTTTAGCATAAATACATTTATCCTTCTTGAAAACAAATCTTTTTATGATGATAAAAATTCAAATATTCGAGAAATATAAGAAAAAGGAAAATTAGGGTCAAGGATCCCTAGTTTTCCCTAGTTTGAATTTGTAACCAATAAAATTAACATTTCTGTCAACGAATAAAAGTTGTTTTATTTCCCGCCCAGCAAAAAATGATGGTTCAGATGATATACATCCGAGATCGTAAATGATAGCAAACTAAAAATATGTTTTTCTTATTTCAACGTGCAATTTCCTTTCTGCTGCATAGATTTTGTGATTATAATATATTTTAGCAAAAGACGATTATTGTTATTTCTTCTACGTATAATGGCAAATAAAAATAATAATGTCCCTTGTAATTTTTCCTTGAACAAGTGAAAAACTATAATTTGATTCTACGTTATATGTTCGCACTTAATATCTAATGCCTACAAATTCAATAAACAAGAATTCTTTCAAATAATGATATAATAAAAACGGTAAAGCTCTCGGTAATATATTTCTAGCAATTTTATTTTTAAGATCGTTTATTAGAAATAATAATAAAGAAGGTTATTATTCCTTTTCAATTTGTTTGTAAAAAAATAGGATGTTTATTAGAAAAAAATAAGCGGAAACGGACAGATATAAGTTAACGTCCAAAACTCATAAGAAACTCAAATTGTGAATATTTTGTAATGTGTTTTAATTTATTTTAGAACCTTTAGCAGTCACTATACTACGACTGTTTTAAATAACACGTTTCATGCATTTAAATGATATAAAATATCAATCTCTTTTAAAAGTAGATTATTAGTTAGGGTGAGAAAAGTGTATTGATTCAAAGATAATACAATTGAAATCATTTTGAATAACAATGAGTGTTTGATTTAATACCTTAACAGTTTTTTTTATGCTTCTAAAATCTATTGGAAGAATTTAGATGAGTTAGAATAACATTCCTCTTTACACTTAGAGTGCCTTTTTTCTTACAGTATTTCCTTTTCTCTTAATTTAGACACGGGCAGTTAGAGTAATTCATCAATTAAAATATGTAACTCTTATATAAGTACTCACAAGAAATGGAATTATTAGTATCATCGTTATAGGTGAAAAAAAGTAATTGCCAAAATAAACTGAAATAACTATTTTGCCTATGTAAGGACAGAAAACATTATGCCTTTTTAATGAATTTAATTTTGTTTGACGTCTTCGCAAATATTACCTCAGAAATTAATTCGAAAACATTTCATTTAAACCACACAGTTATTCTTTCCTACAGTCATTCACCTTCCTCAAATGAAAATGGATACCCAATGTATGCCAAAAAATAATTAACGAAAAAAATGTTATAGTACGTAATAGGTGTATAAATCTTATTTAATTTTTTTCAGTATGAGTATTAAAAATTGAAAATTTCTGATTTAATTCATTTTAAACTTTAATTATATTTTTATGCATCTGAAACTTCAATGAATTTCTTCAAAGGCAAAGCGACATGGAGTTTTATCGATTATTTGAATTAAATATTTGATACGAGTTATATTGCTCAGGTAAATCTGTTGAATCTGGCACTTACGCGTATAGTCATTACCATACCAAATCAGTTAATCCGTTGCAATAATTCATAGCAGTTTTGTTTTATTTCCACTGATTTGACATGTCTAGTGCGTTTCAATTCAGGAAAGGACATATTGGCACTTTGTTACATTACGGAGAGCCAACGTACTTCTGTAATATATATATAACACTACCTTTTAGATTTTGAAAGGTTTACATCACAGTAAATTAATAGAAGCTAATAAAGGTTCATGCAAAATGATATAAATATCTAAAACCTGTATTATATTACAATAAGTATCAGCATTTGTATCTTTTAAGGTATTGGGGATATTATTACTTTTAAGGTATTAGGTATTTAGATAGAGATATATTTAAGGTATTTGTCAGATATCTTTTCAGGTATTAAATCCGATTTATTTAGCTTTCTAAATCTGGGTTTATTTTATTTCTACAATAAATAGAAAAAGAAATAAAGAATTTTTTTATAAAACACGATAGTTAGGAACGAAAACGGAATTAGCTATTTTCTATCGTTTTACTAAATACACCCCACTCTGAAATATAAATTAATTTATTTTTTATTTATTTTAATTTATTACATAATCTAACTGCAAGCCACTTCAAATTGATTTGAATAAATTTTTGAGTTTCAACAAGCTTCTATTGACAATTTTGTCAAAAACGCACATTTGTCGAATTACAAACTTCTTGTTTTTGGACAACGATAGCTGTTTCACTGTTTAATGATGAATTTTATGGTGTTATAGGAGTATTTTACGAACTGCGAATAATTCCTGGACAATATAAACACTTAAACAATATCTTGATCTCGATAACATGAAAATCGTTACTTCGATGAGACAGTTTTGGGTAGGGATAAAAAAAGTTTAGAAAAAAATTACGGACTGTAATAATGAAAAAATGTAAATAAAGAAGTATATCCTACAAATGTGGTAAATTTTAGGAAGTAAATAAATATATTTTTAATGAAAAACAAATTAAAACTTTAATTGCTTTTTCTGAAAAACTTATATTTTGTAAAAAGTTATTTAGGCAAAACATGATATCTCAAAATATTATGAATGTATTTCCTTGACACTTTAAATGCATGTTGCCTTAAGTATTATTAAGGCCATGAACTAAATAGTTCCGAAGTGCATGATTTTGAATTAGAGCTGTTTAAAGTTGTTTATACCTATGCATTTTGCGAAATTTTGAATAAGAGAATACTCGACATGCCACATCTTTCCCGTAAGTGTGCATATATTTCTTAGATCCTAGTTCATTTTCTTCACCATAGCTGTGAGTGTGCTGTGTAAAAAAAATTTCAATATATGATTAGAATTTTTGCTAGAGTGTTTTGCCTTTTGTTTTTATTTTCAACATTTTTTACCCAAATTATCCCATGTTATTGTATCTCAAGTGACACAAAATTTTCTGACTGATATTCTTTATTATTTTGAATAACAGTGGCACAGAAAATAAATTGAAATTGCTCATTAAAGTGCATTTTTAAAAATTCGTCCCCGAACTTAGTCAGATACCTTAATGCTTCCTAAAAATAAGTGAATATTCAAAGTCATCAATATTAGTGTCTCAGTTTTCTCCATTGACGTATATCTAGGAACGAAACAGAAACCTATCGCCGAAAGTGTAATCATCCAACACTTCATCAAACTAAATGCTTTTATTTCTTTGCTCTAGAAACTTCAATACCGGAACTTTTTCTTGCACAAGTATGGCCAAAATTAAGTCACGTAAGAAGCGTTTCCAAAGACTTTTTTCTCTTGGTGCACTGCTGTAATATTTCTAAATGACAAAGCCAATCCATAACAATAGAATCTTGATGAGTAGAAAGTTAAAGGGTTTCCATGCCCATTAGAGCGTTCAGATCATCCATACAGAATGATAATGTAAGACTGCGGATTGCAAAAATATCTAAGTAGGTGAAAGTTTAATTTTTTTGTTAAACTAAAGTTCATGAATAGACGTGGAAATTAATAACCTAATTTTGTAATTAATCAGCTACAAACCCAACTACTAAACTCAGCTATTATCTCATAATTTCAAGCATCCAAATAATGTGTATGCATGCATATGCACTGTAAAAATAATCCCGTAAAATTTACGGTTTTAAACTGGCAGCTGGGTTGGTTGTGCAAAACCGTAAAAGTTACGAAGTAAATCCGTAGGCACAACGGTTTTTTTACCATACAGGAACAAGTTTTTCCCGTAAAAGTTACGAAGTAAATCCGTAGTCACAACGGTTTTTTACCGTATGAAATTAAGTTTTCTCCGTAAAAATCAAGTCATCGAAGTAAGTGACGTCATCGACTGAGTTGAGTTGTGTTTCTCCTTCTGTTCGAGTTGAAATATGCTGATGTGTATTATCAATTAGGGATATTAATTAATCAAGTCTTAATTATTAATTTCAATTAGTTTAATTAATATAATTCTTAATTGAACTTACTTGGACGATTTCGATGCAAGATGGTGACAAAACTTCTAACTCCTCCGAGCCGGGGATCGAAACCGCGTTCATGGAAATAAAAGGCAGTCGCTCTAACCACTAGACCAACGGAGACTTCATAAAATGAAGTAAAAATAATCTATTTGAGTTTTAAAGTCACTATAGCTCTAGTGGCGCCACCTAGTGGTGTAAAAATCAACTATTGCCAGAACATGAGTTTTAAGGTTAGCTTTCATGAGTGACAACAGGTTACTGCAACATGTGTAAACAATAGCGGAGATGGAACCCTATTAAAAACATGAAATGAATGCAATAAAATTATATTTAAGAAAAGGGAAAGTTTTCATACGGAAAGAAATACCGTATGACGAAAAATAGAATTTGAACTGACGGTTTTAAACGGTTTATGGCTGGAGCGAAAAACGGTGAAAAACCGTTTTGTCAACAAAACAGCTTTAAACTGTCAAATATACGGAAAAAGTCCGGGAAAAAAAAGGATATTTTTTACAGTGTGTGACAATATTTTATATATGAATAATAATTCATATTATAAAATATACATACATTTTTGCTTAACAGTTTCTTTTTTGTGTGCGAGGAGGTTTTGTATATTTACATACATGAAAGTGACGCTTCCTAAAACATTCGTAAGAGTTCCATTTGGGAGTCCCCCAATTCCAAAGGGCAGAAACTATTTAAACTTTTCTTGATATGTTCAATACATAACAATACTTCCCTAAGCTTCCATGTTTTTCTCATTGTCTTTGATGCAATATTTAAACTTTCATAATACTATCAAGCAAAAACTCGAATATTCGTTGGAAACGAAGATTTGGGAAACGAAACTGGGAAAGGCTCACCACTTCTTTCTAAATCTGTCAAGGAAAATATTACCTGCCATCTGCTAGTTTCGTTTGGCCGGAATCTGCACTTTGTCATTAGCGATAAGCCTACCCATCATAAGTATGGTGATGTGCTAAAGCATATAAGTTGAAACTGAACACAGGGTGTTTAGAACTATCCATGCATTATCTTTGCTCCCAGTGAGGGGATGATAAAATTCCCCCACTGTGAAATGTATTGGTGGTGCAGCTTCTGTGCCAAACATATAGGCATGTAGAAAAGAAATCTTCTGGTACACAGACATGACACATTTCCGCGGAAACGCGGATTTCCGCTTTTTCGGCATCGAATTTAATCATTCTTGGGATCGATGCAAATCTGCATTAAAATTTTTGTTAATGTGTTGGGGGGGTTGCTCACGCAAACAAAAACTGTGCGGCATGTGAAAATTTTGCGTATGACTCTAAAGTGAAAGAGTTTCGAATTCATAAGGTATTGCGCAATCCTGCCGAAAGCCGCTCAGCGTCCGAGATATGTATCGATGTTCTGCCGCGCTTTGGGGTCAAAGTTTAGTATTGGGAGGAATGCCTGATGGTTGTATTCTTTTCTTTCGTCCAATCGCCATTCGTTCCATCCAATCAGAATTCATTCCGAATTCTGATTGGATGAAAGAAAATCTTCCACGAATTTCTTCCGATCTGAATTTCATGAAAAAATAGATCGTTAACTCTCCGTGAAGAAAGACATTTTATATTCGTGTTCTTTATAACATTCGTTTCTTCATTTTTTTGTTAGTTATTTCATTTCATTTTTTTTTTTTAGTTTTCGTCCCTTAACGTTTGTCTATAAAAACAGACATGACGCATTAGTGCGGAAACACGGATTTCAGCGTTTTCGGCATCGAATTTTGTCATTCTTGGGATCGATGTAAATTTGCATTAAAAGTTTCGGCAATGCATTGGGGAAGGGGGTGCTCTCACAAAAGACGTGAATACCACGCAAACAAAAACTGCACCATGTGCACATTCAAAATAATGTCAGATCCGATAGCTAAAAGATCAGGAAGAATGTATATTGAAACATATTCTTCAATTTAGAGTGTTAAATGCAAAATGATGAGCAAAAAGCAGTCTACTTTTGAATATTTTAGAAAAAAGATTTTTTTGCGTGATGCTATTGATAATAACATGCAAAAATTTAAGGTTATCAGGCAAATGGTACTAGGAGGAACTTGATAGTACGAAAATAGATACGAGAAAAAAAATGAAAAAAACAATCGAAAACCGAGAGCAAAATTTAGAAAATGGAGGAAAATAGCACACTGGAGCATAACAGAAAACTTGAACTGTTAGTTCAAAAAATCTTAATACTTATGTATAGTCAAAAAGAGTTTTTACATGGCCATATTTTTTAGTGAGATAATTTTTACTACAGTTTTATTTTAACAACTTTATATGTAACTCATTTTTCACAAATTAATTTTCTTTTAAATAATAATTCTACAATATTTTTAATATCTTAAGCACTTTTTGTATAAATTTATTCATTTATTGTTCAATTAATCATACTTATTTTACTTCTCGGTGTTTACGTTTGATACGATTCCGCATTTATGAAGTTCAGCTTTTTTTGTTCCAAGCCTGTGTCATGTCTGGGTACAGTATCTTAACCTCTAGTAAGGAATGATAAAACCATTTAATTCTAGAAAATTAATCATAGGAATTAATGATTTTAAATTTTATTTTTATTGAATTATTATTCGTAACGGTGCTCACAAGAACCAAAGAAATTTAGTTGTCATTAAATTTTATAATTATTCTTACATAAATTTGAACGCTCTGATTTTTCTATAACATCCATTGAATTATATAATTGATATTTGATAGTTATTAGAATGTCATTGGATAAAAATAACATTTTATTATCGAATGTAACTTTGCATCACTTTAACTGTGCTTCGTAACGCTTAAAATGTTACGTGATAGTAAACTACGACTTGAAACAAAAACGAGTTTATTTGTAATAGTTAAGCCGAAAATGGAGCTATTCAAATGAAGGGGACATAATTATATCATTATCCTAATGCATCTTTTAAAAGCACTACCTAAAGTGATTTAACATGCTACGTGAATTCAAATAGGATACTTAACTTAATTTCAGCCTATGTTTTTAAATCAAGCCAATGCACTAGAGGACTTTAAAATGACATTATCAAACAATTTTAAGGAATTCTTAAGTTATTTGAATTACAGCATAGGAAATTTTAAATTCTTTTGCCTCATGTTGGAATAGTCAAAATTAATGGAAGAAATTTTAACATACATTTTTGCAAGGGTTTCTAGCTAATTTAAAAGATTTGCTTTTATAATTCGTATGAATAATAAGACCAGCATTACAAAATGATGAAATGAAATGAATTTTAAATAGAAGACTTTGATGAAACTTGATTTGTATAGCCATTATTCATTTAAATTTTACCTGAGACATTTGCGATTCATGTGCCCATGTTTTATATAATGTTCGAAATTTCATGAATCTAATATTAAGTGTAATTTTCCTTATACATATATAAGGGAGCAACTCCCGGGGACACCAAGGGATCTCGAATGAGAAGCCGCCGGATAAGTAAGCAGGTTCTCTCTTCTCCTGGGGCTCTAGTAATGGTGGCTATTGAGTTGCCCACCACCGGGAGAGGCCAGGCCGTCGCCGGTGATGGCCGTTAGGACTCCGACCTCAGTGTCCGAGCTGTGGCGGCGATCGTTCTTCAATTGACCACAGGGTGCCAATGTAAGGCGTGGGTAGCTCTCTTTTGAGATTATATATCAGGGAGATAGAATGGAAAGGAATGTAAAATATTTTCTTAAAGTATATACGTACCATAAGTGGATTTGTGACGCAAGAAATGAGTTTGTCACAAATGAGTTACGCCCGAGCGTGCTAGCATTTTTATTGCGCCCGACCGAAGGTTAATAAAAAAACAATGGTTTGATTAACCTTCGGTCGGGCGCAATAAAAATGCTAGCACGCTCGGGCGTAACTCATTTGTGAAACAAACATTTGTGACAAACTCATTTTAAAAGTCAATTTTTTGCTTAGGCTTAAGGAAAAGCTTATCAAACTGAACTATTCGATTATATACGGCTATATTTGCCTTTTAAAATAACTTTTTCGTATTTATTTGCAATTTCAACTAATAACATTTTCAAGAATTCAGGAGGGAGTTGACGTTGGTTTTCCCTGTAGAATTCCTTAGCGATGACAAATGTTGTCGACGAGAACCTGAAATAATTCGACATTTTTGAAACAATATATTGGAAATAACGCTCAGCATCACTGAGTTAGGGTTGGGACACAGGTATGCGAAATTTTGCCGGTTTATAAAATAAATAATGAGAAAAATTTGGGAAATCAAAAATACAAACGTAATCGGACGTAACTCGTCAATCAGAATAACGTACCTCTCACGTACATCAAAAGAGCATTAGACAAAAAACCAGGATGCACTAGAGTGAGATTACATGGTGAAGCTGAAGCACCATTTCTTCATAACAGCCTTTAAAGACTTAGCCATTTTTTATCAAATACGAATTATTTATACAAGTCTCTGTTTTCATTAGTATTTACAAAATTACATTTAAATGCGTCGCCATTACCGAAATAACTCAAATGTTTTAATGGTGCCAAATAATAATAAATTAGACAAATTTTAAGAACTAATAAAGAAATGTTTTATTAAATTCTTATAAATGTGCTAAAATTAAATTGCGGATACAAACAGGAAGGGATAATAAACAAGCAATTAAATACCAAAAGAAAATTTTTATTAGAACCTAAAACTGTACAATGGTCACTGGAATTCGAAATTAGAATTGTCGTGGGCCAATTTAAGTTTTCACATTCGAATGAATCCGTCCCGTTTAATTATTTATTTATGTTTTGTGCTTCTTCCTTCTCCGTAGTAAAACAGAATTTCACATGAAACATGAAAATATTATTTTAAATTTGAAAATTGTTTAATATATTTTTGTTTATTTATATTTTATATGTGGCATTATGATGTGTAAAATAATATTTTGAGCTTCACTCGCCTCTGACATTATATCATACAACAACCACAGCAATCAACATTGAACACCCCCTGCTCTCTATGGTCGCGTTTGAGTCGTTTTTTGCATGAGATATTGTTTAAAATTGCATGTAAATAATCTTGTTAACTATATATAATCTTACATTTGGACAAATTCTATGTGAGTTATAGACCTCTTTTGGTAGTGTAATATAATTCGAATATTTAAAGCTGCGAAATGCATGATACATTTTAAGCTTACTGACCTCATCATTAAACATCCTTCTAGTTCGTTCCTCCCTGCAAGTAATACTCTGAACTATTTATGGATGAGTGAGCCGCTTGGT
>BGPR01003139.1:116289-127663 GCA_013235015.1 Araneus ventricosus | reverse complement strand
TATCTTTTATAGCATGAAGATCAATGTTAGACACGCCTGTGTCGGACTCTGATGAAACCTGCCACTTTTAGTCTTAACCAATCACACTCCGACAGCTTGTCAGCTTAAAATATCTTTCTTAACGGACAGGATATTTTCTCTTTTAGTTCTGGGACAATTTATTCCAAATATATTTCAGTAAGCGTTTCCTTCGAAACAAGTTCTGGGAAGAGATGCATGATAGAGAAAGAAACACGTTCTCTCTGTGTGTGTAACTGTATATGTGTGTCGGCGCTCTACATAATAGGCCGCTAGACCTAGAGCAACGAAATCTGGCACCAGCAAATTTTGAAGGGTGGGATTGTACACCTCGGAGCCAATTTTTTTAAATTTTTAATTAGAATTTTAATTAATTGAAAATTAAGCTAAATTTTGGTGCTTATTCTTAATAATTTCCAAAAATATTACAGCACAAAAATAATTTTTACACCATCTAAAAATTTTAAAATTATCTTTGTAATGATATAAATTAAGTTGTCGAACAATTTTTTTCTCTAATTTTCACAAATTTTTAAATATGATTTTTTGCCATAATTTACAATGCTCTTCATTGTTGCATTGCATTTTAAAACGTTTTCAATGTCAAAACAAATATTTAATTGCATGTTTCTCTTCCATTGTTGAAAGCTAAGAAAATAGAAAATACCTAACTGGAGTTTTTACTTTCTTCTTTTATTTGATCAAATTTTCTATGAAGTCTGTAAAGGAAGTCCTCAAGGTAGTAAGTATATAATGAAATAATCCAGTAAACTAAAAGATTATCATTGCTATGTTTTAATTATTTTTATCAGCTGATTTTAGGCCAATTAACATACTGCTGGACGTAAAATGTGCAGCGCCAATTTAATGTTGAAATCAAATGTGTATTGTAAGTTAATGTAGATAAGAAACAGTGCAAGGCTACGAAGAGAAGGCGGGTCAAATGTCTATAGAAATTTGATGTTTAAAACTACTTCCTTAAGTGAACCATGAATATAAAATTATGCATAAGACATTCAGTTGAAATTTTATTTTCGGCGATCAGGTTGGTCGCCGAGGGCGGCTAGTAAATAAATAAAATGGTAGAATTCCTTGAGAAAGGCCTGATTTCTATTTTAAAGTGGTTAAGAATTTTTGTTGAATTAAATATTTGCTTGATTAAATCAAATTAAATTACTATTGAAACGTCTATTGTGTAATTTGTTTAGGATTAATTAAGCTGTTTCATAAACATATAAGTTTTTTAATGTACCAATAATTAACATGAAAAAAATATATGTAGTTTATATTTTATATGTCCCATACACATGAGTTTGAGAATTAACTAATATTACTTAGTCAGAATAATAAAAATACGGAATAAAAATAACTAAATCGTATTCAGTTGGAAACACTTACTTCGCATAACTAATTAAATTATAAAGCGTATAATTAATAAAAATTTAAATGGTATGTGTTATGAAATCGGAGACAGAAAGTGGGAAATGCAGTTAGTGCCGAAAAAGAGCTTTTTTCTCATTAAGATGTAGTAAATATCATGTTTTTCTATTTACAAACCGATGCAAGTTTCAAGTCAACTCTTAGTAGTTCAAAAAACGCGTTAGTAGATGCTGCCGGCATCATAAATTCTAGGCGTGAACGTTCTTTTCAGGTTTGTGAAATTTAGAGCTTGGTATTTACTGCATTTTGTATTTCGAATATTCAGTAGTCTTTATAAAAGATTAATTGCTTTCAACGCTATCTAGTTAGCCTTAACCTTAAGAGCGACTTAGATGGTGTAGTTGTAAACTTTTTAGGCCTAAACTAAAAACTGCAGGCCTAAACCCTTTAGGCCTGACTGTTAATGGTACCATACCACATAGCAATTAGTATTGCACTTTCTCCACGGAACTAATCTGTCTGACATAATATAGACCAGTAGATGGTTTTAATCTGTTGTTATCGCATCACTCTATGTGCGAAGGTTAGCTTTATGGCTAACTAGCCGCATTCGGAAACCACCTTTATATAATAATAACCATAACCATTCAGCTTATTGGATATTCTTTTAATATACGTAATATCTCAGACAGTTTGGTTTACGTTTCTTTAAAGAATTTGATGAAATAAAATATGAAAGCAAACTATATTAAGATATTTCCTCAAATTTCAACAACGAAAGAGAAACGTGCAATTAAATATTTCTTTAAACAATGAAAACGGTTTGCAACGACGAAATATGTTGTAAATTATGTTAAAAATATTTTAAAAGGTTTTTAAAATTAGAGGAAACATTGTGCAGCATCCTAATTGATATCATTCAAAAGGTAATTCAAAGGTAAGGTCAAAAGGTAAAAGGTAAAGGTAAGCAAAGGTTTATTGCTCTTTCACATGGTGTAAAATGATTTTTTTGCTTTAATCTGTTCGGAAGTCATTAAGGAAAAACGCCAAAATTCCGCTTAATTTTTAATTAATTAAATTTCGAATTAAAGTTTCAAAATAAGGGCTTTGAGGTGCACATTATAACTTTCCAAAGTATCTCTGTGCCAAATTTCGTAGCTCTAAGTCCAGCGGTCTGGCCAGTAGAGCTCCAACACACACACACATTATCCTTTATTATTAGTAGAGATGAAGGCGAGCAAGAATGGTTTTCCCTTGGTTTGTCAAAAAAATTACAGAATGTATTTTCTAGCATTTCATTACCTCATCACCTATTTTACAATCATAAAGCTGCTTTGAAAGATAATTTCGAATTTTTATCCATTTGCAACCAAAATATTGATAAATAGAAATAACAATTACATATTGAATTAAACAGATTTTCTATCTGACATTTTAAACATATGTATTTGTTTGATGAGTATTTTGCCAAGAGTGATATCGAAAAACTGAAATAAACTATGTATTTATAAACATATAATGTTCTAACTTTCTTAGATAGCATATTTCAAGAAATTCATTATTTCGAAATACAAATGCTAAAGAATTACTGTATTCAATATATTATACTATAAAAATGAATTATTAATCTATTTTGAAAGAAATAGAAAATACTGACAAATAGTAACAGTTTCAAAAGAGTCTTTCGTGGTTTATTATGCATAGATAATGAAGAGTAATTTAAAACTTCTATGCTGTCATCATGTACTAAAGACGGTAATCGACTTTCTATTGATTACATTCCTTTTCTTATAAGTTCCTCCTTAGATTCCTTAGTTTATGAGTTTTGCTGACGTCTCATGAAATAGTCCATATAGACTATTCCTATTTTTCCTAGGTATTTCTAGTATTTCCTTAACAATTGTAAACCGTCTTTTATTTGTAATTGAAATCTTTTGTTTGCCTTATAAAGGCAAGTATGGGTTCGCCTTAAATTATTAGGAAATAATTAATTGTTTAGTAAAGCATATACAATTTTTTTAAATTTCATGAGTGGATATATGATCTTTAAAAATCTAATCGCTGAAAATAGTTTGAAGTAGAAAAAAATGGTTAGCCTTTTCATCTATATTTGGGTCGAAATAGTTATTTTCTACGTATTATGTAAGCACATAATACACATATAATTTTCGTACAAATAAACCATTAATAATTTTTCCGCAAACTTCAGGCAAACTCCAAACAAAACTTTATAAACAAAGTCCAGGTTTCATAGTTGAAGCAATGCAGTCTCGATTGCAAGAATGCCTAATCTAATTATTGTATTTTATTGACAATATTATCGCAGTCCCGACTTAGTAAGTTTACGAAATATAATCTTTCAAGAGAGATAAATATTTCAAAACTTTAGTTTCACAACTAAAACTCTGGATATATATCAGAAACGAGACATAGCTCCATTGTGGCTTTGTGGAGTCTTGGGATCTAGAACAGGTGATTGTGGGTTTGACACCCAAATCTTCCAAGATCTTCCATGAACGTCAGTTAGTACATATTAAATACAGGGTGTTCCAAAATTCGTGGTAGTTATACTAGTGGATGATAGAATACAAATAGGTAAGCACTAATCGCTATGCAATGAATGCTCGGAACTCAACTGGTGAAGCGCTAGAGAGCTCTTTCCAGCAATCAATCCTGTCCCATATCATCTGGTGATTTCACGATAGAAAGATTAATTTTAATTGGATTTAAACTTACGACTATAATAAACTGTAATGAATAAAAAAAAATCATATTATTGTAATTTAAACATGGAGATAGCCCTAATGTTTAATATGTAACATTTGAGAATTTCCCTTCACATGAACTCGCACTATTTCCATTTAACTCATTATTTACATTTCTAATTGTAAATTATGCTTCATCTCTAGAACACGGCAGGTGTTTCAAACCACGTGATACTGTAAAGTTGCAAATGCACTAATTTTCGTAATAAGGCCAACCCATTCAATTTTCTGGTTCAAAGCAGCATTGTCAGAACTAATTAAAATCATTTATCTATCTTGATATTACAGAAAGGTCTGGTAAATTAAATCCTGATGATCCTTTGAGATTATGTAATTCCTTAAATGGGGACTGATTTAGTTGATACGCATTAGTTGTTAAAATATTTAGCTCCTTTGCTACGTAATTGTTTTACTGTATGAAGTTATATAAGGCGCTTAAATACTTGCACAAGAATAATTAATCTTCATTTGGAGGAAGGTAAATTGTGGATGTTTATATTCCAGCCAAAACCTTAATATAGCTCTTATGTAACACAATTCTAGTAATATTTTGTTAAATTTATTATATATTGTTGTTAAACATCTGTTAATGATTAAAATTTTATTGTTATAATTTTAATAAAATTTAAATATCATTAAGGTACATGTATCCATTGGTATAGTATAATGATTACAATAACCAATTTCACGTTGTTCATTAAAGTATAACATAGTGTAGAAATTAAATGCGTAATGTTAATCTTTAAACCTCCGAATTCTTTATTATTGATAAAAACTTTCAGTTGTTTATAAAAATATGACAAAGTATTTTAAGTATATTAGTACCGTATTTCCAAATATGTTTTATTTTCTGTGAAGAATATATTTTAGATGCAATGTGAGCTCCGTAGGAAAATTAAACTTTCTTTTCCATATAGAAATAATGATTTTTAATGCACATAACTTGGTTTCATGTCAAAAAATAATTAAATGCATCTTTTATTGAAACTTTAAATAAATTGTATACATAGAAAAACAGACAAAGAGTATTAAATATATGGTAATAGATCTGATGTCAAACCAAAGGAGTAACGAAAATTGCAGGCATTACCTCGCTAGAAATAAGTTAATGTCTATAACAGAGCCAACATTTCGATAAAAATTTTGAAATAAGATATAGATGAACAAACAAAAATAAAGGTCTAAAATGAATGAATGATTACTTGAAGGTTTTAAAGTTAAAAAAAACAAGACCTTTATTGCTTAGATGATCAATTTTTAGTTTATTTATTATCCCATCATCTAATCAATAAATTACACCTTACAGCATATAAAACTTATTTTGACTACAGTAAGGGTAACTTGTGTGAAAAAGACAACTTGGTTTGCTAGAAGAAAAATATTTTGATATCAATAAAAGCAGGAATATTTTAATTGGTTTTAACAAAGAACCGCAGTAAATTATTTTGGATTAGTTTATTTTGAAATATTTTTACAACATTTACCGTAACTAGCGTAAATCTAAAACTACCATTTGATTGAGAACTTAGAATTTATGTTCCATAACATTAGAAATGAAAAAAGTATGTGCCATTACAACTGTATGAATTTCTAATGTTATATTAAGAGGAAATACATTTCTAATTAATAATTAACAAACTACAATTTAAGCAAATTTGAGACCATAACAAAATTTTCAAAAACGGAGAAATATCATAGTTCAAGAATTCGAAATATTGTCTGATTGTAAAATCTTCATTCTATTGCTGAAAAATTCTTTAAAGCAATTGCTTTGAAATACATGAGTTTTCAAAATATGTAATTTTTTATATTCTTAAGTGTATTTTGCAAAATATTTAAAATAGATTCTACGCAGAAACATTTTTTCAGAACAAAATTCTGAAAATCCAGAATGCGTCTCATTATAGGAGTACATTGCCATGGATTCCATGATTTCATTAGTAGCTTGCAATTCAACTACTAATGGCAACGTGGGGCTTCGTGATTCGAAATTAAAATGTGAGTATATGGCTCATGGAAAAGTAATTTAAGACAGAAATTAAATTACAACAAACTGTAAATATTTAATTCACTACAAATATAGAGAACAAGCACATAATACAAAAATTGTTAGCTTGCAATCGTCTAGATCTTTAAAACATACTTTTTTGTGTTATTTCAAAAGCATTTATTCACGTTCTCTCTGAGTGGAATCTTAATGGTCACCATATTATTACTTAAAAATTTTGATTAACTTCACGATGATATGCATTTAATCTCATTTTGAAAGCATATTACCCGATAATTATTATCCTTTTAAAGCAAGCATAAATATCTGTTTATTTTAAGCAGTCTCTTATTGAGGGTTTTTTTTCCTTCTGTCTAAATTCCTTATGGATATGCAATACATCATTGAGCTATTCAGCAGAATTAAATACAGTATCCCTTCATTCATATTTAACAAAAGAGGTAAAGAAATCTTAAGCTCTTTAAATAAATAAGAATATGAATTTAAGTCTCCTAATCTAAGTAAGTAAAGTGATTTTTTAACACCTAAGCTGAAATACATGCACATTATTTCTAAGAGCGTTAGGGTACTTTTTTCCTGATTCATGGTGTACAAGTATTTTCAAGCAATTGGACTGCAAACTTGAGCCTTTCCATTCAAAAGCTCATAGTTTTGCAATGAGCTTATCGAGAGTAAAAGCGCGTGACTAATATAAAAATATAACCTATTATTTGCGGTCTGCACCCAGATGCAGTAGAAGTTTTTCTCCTATCCGTGAGCTAGTGCAAAAACACCGCCACTAAGACATTAGAGATTCATTACCCTTTCTTAGATAATTCGTGAGGTCTTAAATCACAACGTGGATAGCTGTACTTCTCTGCCTATTGTTTACCTACAGGGTGTCCAAAGAAGGACTCCCTCATTTTAAAATTAAATAACTCCGCAACGAAGATCGATTGGAGAATAAAATTAGCGGTGCGTTTAACGTTTATTTTCAAAGTCATAAAAATATAGTACTTTCAAAAATTATTACAAATATTGCCGCAATGTGGCGCTGTATGCTGTCGCCGTAGCAAATTCTGTAAAAGAACGCTTTGAAGCATAGAGTGATCAGTCCTTGGACATTTCCGCTGTTGAAACGTGAAAAGAACATTGCGATTTTGGAACGATTTGCCACCGCAGTACAAGTGTTAACACGTGCGCACAAGGGCAGACGCATTAGAAAATCAACCAAACAATTCCCTTGAGCCCGGATGACATCGTATCCGAGTAGTCTTTGCCTTTCTTAAGGAATACTTCGAGAATAAAGCCATTGCTTCGAACGATTATGCATTTACTGGAACAGGTTTTGATCGACCTTCATACTCACCCGATCTTACTCACTTGGACTATTTGTTGTGAGGCATATTGAAGGATATTTTTTCCGTAACGATCCTGAAACATTGAATGAGTTTAAAGATCTCTGATCTGAGAAAATAAACATACCACTGGTTTCATTCTTCTCCTCTGCCAAGTTATTTAATTTTAAAATGAGAAGTCCTTTTTGAGACATCCTGTATTTGTGAGCAGTCTATAATTATTGCTATAAAATAAAAACGAATTTTAATCCAATGGGGATTCAAAAAGACGAAAAAATGATCTCACAAAAATATGAATTGGACAGAAAGCAATTTGCGATTTCTATGTAAAAATCGCGGTTATAAAATATGTTGTTCACTCGTAATCTAATGTCTTATATTTTCACAAAGACATTAAAATATAGAAAATTCAGAATATCTCTAATCTCTAAAAACTGTATGAAAATATTAATTAAGTAAGGTCGCATACATTAATAAACTTAGGTAAAACCAGTAACGAATAATTACATATTTCTTCACTCGTTAATTTAAAATTCTAAGAATGTTTCATACCATTTGATATAGCCCTTATCAAGAAAGATGGTGAATTCATCTAAAAAACTCTTATTTAATTATTAATTACTCGGTTTTCATTTTAAAAATCTTTTTGAATCGCATTCATACCTGCTCAGACTCGTAGGATACCGAAATTAATTTCTTGAATTCAGTATGAAAACTTTCATTTCTTATTCCCTCATTCAAAACTTTAATATCTAATTCCCTCAAACATTATTTTTCCGCTACCAGTGAGTGCTTGAAATAGCGAGTACAATGGTAACAGCATAATCAGACTATTTTTAAGACTCTTGAAAATAGTCTGGATAATATATTTTAAAACAACATTAAAAAATATAAATGGACTACTATTTGAAAAATTATTTTGTTGCCTGGAAACCACATTATTTTCCCTGAGGAAACTTAATTTCTCCCATTTCTATGGAAATAAATCTAATAAATGTATTCAACTAATAAAATGTGTAATATGAGATAAGATTTTTATTAAATTTTATTTTTGCAATGAGATAAGATTATGTTTTGAGATGTCTGTACCTTAACTTTTAAAGATTATTTTTCTTTGTATATTAGAAAATGAAGACTTAATGATATAAAAATGAAATTAGAAATTCCAAAATCCATTTAACTGCATCTGAGTTCGAGAAATGCAATTTAAAAAATTATTTTTTTTTCTTAAGAAAAGTCTCTCTGCTTATTTTCTAAGCTTTTTGAACACTAAGAGACAATTTTAAACTATTTAGAAAAATTCTAAATGCAGACTTTTGAGCCTTAATGTCTAAATGCAAATATTGAAATGGTGACCCCGGGGGCATAACGAGTACGCCGATGAGAAGCCGCCAGATATATAACCGGGTTCTCCCCTCCCTTGGGGGTATAGTATGGTGTATGGTCGAGTTACCATCACTCCGATAACGGTACGTATCTCCTTCGGGAAGGCTTGGGCCGTGGCTGGTGATGGCTGTTAGGACTTAAGGCTTAGGCTGTTAATTCCGACTGATTTGTTTGCGACCGTCACTCTAGGTCCCCGGATGCTTTGGCAGAACAAGGGTAACTCCTTTGTGCTGTGATAATAATATTAAAAATATGATAATTCTGCCTAAAATAATTCATAAACTTTAGTAAATCATCAAGCATTACGTATTTATTTAAATATTGGCAACAAATATGTTTCAAGGCAAAAGAAAGTGTCACGAAATAAGTTTTCCAATATGGAGAGAAATGTAGACCTATGCAATTTCTTACCAGCTACTAAAATCAAGTTAAGTAACAGATGTAAAATATTTGTTTATTTAAAATAATTAATTTGTTTTGTCTATAAATTCATATAGTACCCCCTCCAAAACACCTGAGACAACTAAAAGATTATATATTTTGATGCAGAGTTTAAGCAATTTAAACTCAGAAAATTTTAAGTTTCAGCGAAAGGTAGAAGTTATGTAACATGTTTCTAGGAATGAAGTATTAAGTTTTATCTGTAACAATTTCGTTCCTATATTGAAGGTTTAACTTTATCTTCAGTTCACACTGAATACAATGCACGTTGAGGTTAAGTTCGTTAATAAATCATTTTTTTCCATCAAGGCGAAAATCTCATTCTTTACTTAAGGACTAGACATTTGCATTCATACTGAAGTTGTTTTGTTATTAAACTATTAATATTTTCTTCCGTATCAAATATCGGACATGTTTTTAACCAAAACCAATAGTTTAGAGTTATTATGTGGTTTTATTTTGTAATTCCATTCTGAAACATAAAAATGAATCCCAATCTTTGTTTGAAAAGGGTTAGAGTAACTAATGAAAAAAAATGGAGTGATTTCGAGTATTTCTGGAGCTCTTGGAACATTTATCATAAATTATTGATTATTATTAAAAATTGCATAAAAATCCAAAATTACGTTACCCATAACTCAGAAATAAATAAATACATTACAGTGACATTTTGTGTGTTGTCGTATATAGTGCCATTATCAGTGCCTGCAAAATTTCAAGTTGATTAGTAGGAAATTTCAAAATATGATTTTGAAAGTCCATGGTCGTCTTAACTTCATAATAGCAGTTTTTTATTTCTTTCAATGATTTAAGAGTTGAGAGTCTTTTATCTGAGTCGGATTCTTCTATACTTCAGGTGAATCCAAAGACTGAAATATTATTTCTTCTTTCTTATATATATATATATATATATATAGCTAGTTCCTTGAAGGACACATGTCCCCTCTCTTAAAGCTTGCTGAAGATTCAAGGGAGGGATACCAGTGGGAGTGTCATGTTGGTCGTCAGCTAACAGCTCAAAATTACCAAGTCCGTCTCAGTCAACCTTCTATGATCCAAAGTGTGAAATTAATTTAATAAATCCCAAATTGCGTCCTTTTAGGCTGGAAATCTTTTTCCAGATGCTTCATTTGTGGCATGGAAGTTTACATTTTTATTTCAAAAATATTAATCATAGAGCATACAAATTATATAACACATGAGAAGTTAAATATCGCCGTTAGAGATATTTGGCTATTTCGATAGCAGTTTACCTGAATAATTGGAATAAAACTTATATAAACTGAACCTGAAAATTATTTTCCTACATTCCTCACATTCACTTTCATACTGAATATTTAAAACTTCAAAATTATGCAGAAAGTGTTAACCATGACCAACTAAATTTAATCAGAACTAATGTCTTTAAACTTAACTGATGTATTGTTTCCAAAACTTTTAAATTGCATTTTCAAATCGAAAGCATTCCCGAAATACATTAAAATGCTCACATGAATTTAAAATTTGGAAATTATCCATATTATTCGTTGTTTCACTGGTCACATTGCTTAAATATTACCCCTTATTAATGGACTTTCTAAATTTATGCAGTTAAAATCCATAGATTTATGGATTCCTAGCTTCACCTTCAATTCTGCAGTTTACCGAAATTTAGTAACTTGTGATAAAATTCATGAATTATTACTTTTCAACATATGAAATATTTGTTAGGTATTCAAATTATATTTCATTTATTCACTCCTTTTCGCAGTCTCTTACACATCCAAGTAACGCGAAAATGCAATGGACTGTGCAGGTTGAACTTTAGTATTAAATCCCATCGCTTTTAGCTCAGTTCCGCGAAATAAGCTTACTCTTAGGACCACTTAAGATAATATCTTACATCGTGGAAGGTCGAATATCCTTAAATAACTCAGGCAAATTAATGTACACTCAACAATGCGAAACCTATCTCATTTTAAAAGGAATGAATTATGCATTCCACCAATTATACAATCCTACAATATACACTAATAACTATTTTGAATAAGGTAATGAAG
>BGPR01003139.1:40449-112429 GCA_013235015.1 Araneus ventricosus | reverse complement strand
GTTCAAAAGTCTTGGAAATGCTTATCGATGAGGCAGATGATGCGTTAATACTTACATCTAGGAGAATGCAGGTAACAACTACTCGAAAACCTTGGTGAAGTAAAAGTTGTTTACCGGTTCAAAAGTCTTGGAATTGCTTATCGATAAGGCTGATGATGCATAATTCTTATATCTAGGAGAATTCAGGCAACAACTATCCGAAAACTTTGGTGAAGCGAAAGTTCTATACCTGTTCAGAAGTCTTGGAAATGCTTATCGATGAGGCATATGATGCATTAATACTTATATCTAGGAGAATTGAAGTAATTTTGGAAGATCTAGGAGAATTGAAGTAATTTTGGAAGGAGAAGCCGGAATTTTCGTAAATACCTTGGAATACAAGCATTTATCAATTTTCTTCAATTGAAGGCGCTCCCTAGAAGATATTCGTTTAGTAGCAAATGTACTAAAGTAAATGAAATTTTCAGCGCGTTTTGTTCAAAAAACAGGTCCCGATGGGCATCCTCGAGTAAGTGTAAGAAACGCGCGTTTTCGAAGGTTAATAAGCCGCATACATTTGGTTTTAGACTAATTATCGATTTTAAGCGAAAGGAAGACTTGTAACATACGAGGTCAGAATGCGATAATGATTGCTGAGTGGAGACTGATGTCTGATCGCCACTGAGCATTCACGTAAAAATTTACAATTTTACGATATAAATCAGGACTCTTTAGAAAACCGACCAAATGATGTATTGGATTATCGACCCATTTTTGAAGCACCAATTGAACTTTTTGGAGATGCATTTCGTAAAATAATATGAAATAACAACAAAAAAAGCATCTACGCTTCTCGGCAACTTTTCATGTCATACTAGGGTAAGGTAAAGGAGCTAAATCCTTGAGCCACATAGAACCCCCATAACAAATAAGTAAGACTGGGATTCGTTTAATTGTTTTTCTCATACAAAGATATGCGAAAACTATGTTGGATTGATATTAGAATTCTTCAGTGTCGTTAAAAATGTTAAAATGACGCATCTGGTAACAGAAAATCTTCCTAATACTAACTGAGGATGCTCGAACCCCTGATCAGATTTAAAATTCCTGAAATCCAACATAGGAAATACAGGGAGATCTTAAATTCTTGGACCCATTTCAAGAATTAATAAAAGAACTAATAATTTTACAACTGAGTTTTTTCTTTTAAATGACAGAGAAAATAAAACAGATTTTTTTCAGACAGATTGACATACAGTTGCGGCGTTTTCAATTTTAGAGCAAGAGATTTCCATACGCAATGGCTACCGATCAGCAAAAGCGGATACGCGTCTTCTGGTTTCCTATGTTAGTTTTTCTTGAATATCTCGAAAAC
The DNA here is from genome assembly GCA_013235015.1 of Araneus ventricosus. NCBI lineage: Eukaryota > Metazoa > Arthropoda > Arachnida > Araneae > Araneidae > Araneus > Araneus ventricosus. Next base: position 111,075 of record BGPR01003139.1, on the reverse strand, counting down.
AATTCAGTTTTGGAATGTAATTGATATAATACATTAAAGAGCGTTAAATTCCCTACAAATACATGCTTTTATTTTTCTTCTAGCTTAGTTTCGCAGATAATGGCTCTCAAAAATGGGAAATGTCCTGCAATTCACGACCACCTAGACCGCTGTAATGGCGCATTACCTCTCTGAAAAAAATAAAAAAAACTTTTAAAATGCGTTCTCATTTAAAGAAAACACCGTAGGTGTAACGTTATTAACTTTTCAATTTTTGAAATGAGTCCAATAATTGATGACTACCCAGTACCTTTGTGGTGAAATAGGGCTTTAAACAGGAAACACGTATCTTCCGAAAGCTGAGATTAACAAGAATGCATTATGGCAGACTAAACCTTTCCTAAGTAGATAATATCTAATGATGTGGAACAGAAGAAAGAAAGTAAATATATGCGGTATTTGTATGTTGAAAGTTTTACTCCCATACTCTATGTAACGGCAATTTTATTGATGGAATTTGAATTGATTTATGATAACAATGAAAAATGCCCTTCTTATTTATAATCAGCTATTTAATTATTGTTTTAACAACATCGTGAAAAAGGCAATGAAAATATTCGATATTTTATATAGAGAACATTCAACTTAAAGAATAAATTTCTCAATATAGAATGTAATTATTCATTTGTTACGCTTATACGATCCTTTTCACACCTATGAAAGTGATACAGGAGTTTAATTAAGATGAAACAATTGTAGCAACTTTCGGAGCAGCAAAGTTCAGCACCACTGGGAACTGTAACATTGGAGCAGCAGCCTATCCACATTATCATTTGATAAGCAGGCTGGAGAGGGAAATTACTCGCCGATCTGTTACAGTTAAGATTGCAATGATGTATCAATCACTCAGCTTATAGCAGCAATTATTTTCGCAATGCGCCAATTATATTCCGTCTTTAGACTAATGAAGTGTGATGGTCCCAGGATAATGACGGAAAATTGACTCGTGTCCCAAACTCCTTAATATATGCGAGGATGTGTTCAGGTGTGTGACTGATATATACCTAGGGAATAAAAGGTAGTTAAATGATCAGTGCTTTTCAATGAAAGCAAACGTCCTATTTTAAACAGAATTTTAAAATTATATGCTTTCAATTTAAAATGCTGTTTAATTTTTTTCTGAATCTTCTTATTAACCTTTTCGCGTGGGCTGTGACATACGCTGTCACATGCGTCTATATTCCCTTGTGAGGGGCATGTGACAAATCTCAGAATCCCAGGGAGGGAAGGAATTTTCATCGCACATGTGCAGTAGGGTGGATCGAAAATTCAAAGTGTGTATAAAATAATCGGCATAGGGTGCAAAAGTTGTCTTTTAAGTGTACTAGCATACATGCAAAATGTTTTCAACTTTGTTTAATATCTTCCGGTGCCCCAAGACGCTTAAATATTTGCAAGAAATCGATTTTTATGCAAATTTCGAATTAAAAATTAAAAATTATAATGTGTTAAAGAAACGAGTTTACAAGGAGAAACATAGAGGATAGGGCGAAGGAATGATAAAAATACCAACAAAATTTGGAAAATTATCGTAATGAAAAAATATCGTGTCTGTTCGATATCACATTTTGTAAGTGTACAAATTTCGATACATGAAAATGCCAAAAAGACATGAAAATTCCACTTGCTGAGCGATTGTTTATAAAACATCAAAGATTAGGAAGGAAAATGGTTATTGGAGAAGTGGACGTAATTGCGACTAAAAAAATGAGAAAAGGAAAAAAGAAAACAGATGGAAGACAAAAGAATAAAACGTAAAATGGTTAAAAGTGATGCTGATGCTGCTCATGCTCAATCAACGGAGCTACTTGAGCTCAACACTATGTTTTCGTCCTTGTATACAGATACAGTTGTAATTACCTTGGAATATCAATTATAAAATCGTTTAGATTTCCCTACCTTAGCAAAGGAATGTGATCGATACGGAATTTCAGATAGAGTAGCTGCTTCATTTGCCAGTGCTGTTCTACAAGACATTGGAATTGTACACGAAGGGAAGACTTCGTATGTGGTAGATCGCAATAAAATTCTTAGACAGCGTAAAAAGCTTTAAAATGCAGTTGCAGAATCTACTAAGTTAACAATGTCTTGGTATTTTTTAACCGGATTATATTTCGATGGGAGAAAATACAACACAAAAGTGCTCATTAAGAAGGATACAAAGTAATACCCAAAGACCATAAAGGAGGAGCATTATACTCTTGTAAACGAACCTAACTCTGTGTATATCGGACATGTTACTGCTGCAACAGGAGGAGCTAAAGCCATAAAAGAAGCAATAATCAATTTTTTTGTATCAAATAATATGCAATTAAATGTGCTAACAGTAATTGGATGCGATGGAACAAATGTTAATACTGGGCAGAAGGGAGGTATTATTCACTTGATTGAACTGGCCTCAATAGACCATTACAATGGTGAATTTGTTTGCTTCAAACAAATGAGTTACCTCTCCGTCATCTACTAAATTCTTTGGATGGTGCAACAACTGGTCCTAAAGAATTTTGTTGACCAATTCGTAAAGCAATCAAAAGCTGCGAGGAGCTACCTGTAGCTCCTTTTTCTTCAATAAGTGTGGAAAATATGCCACATAATATAGATAGGATAGTTCTTAGCAATGATCAGAAATATCCATATGATATTTGTCTAGCGATATCACGTGCTGAATGTTATTCTGATCTGGCATTAAGAAAACGTGGTGCAGTTGCTCACTCACGGTGGCTAACAGAATTTTAAGGTTGCATTTGGTCACAGAAAAGCCATCTGACAATCTTATTACTCTTGCAACATATATTATGAAGGTATAGGCAACCTGTATGGTTCCATGTCAAAACAAAGCCCTCCATAACAGAAGGAGCGCGGCATATTTGAACACTTATCTCATTTTCGAGATATTTGGAACCCAATTTAAGAAATATAGTACACACTTTTATTCAACGAAATAACTTCTTTTGTCATACTGAAAATTTACTAAATTCTGCTTACAGATAACAGAGAGAATATAAAGTCTTTAGCATTACGAAAACTAATTTGTGCTGGAAATGAAAACAGAGGATCATCAGAATAAGAATTTTTCAAGTACCAAAAATAGATTTCAAAGCAAAAGATTATTTTGCACTTATTAACTGGCAACGAATTGGACATTTTGAACCACCTCTTTTGATGAATGTTTCAAATAAAGAAATTCAGGCCATAGTAAAAGTTAGACGGAAGAATGGTCAAAATATCCAAGCTGTAGAAAGATGTTTTCGCTTAGTGTCTGAAGCGTCGGAAAGTGTATATGGAGAAGAGAAGAGACACAGCTTCATATTGAGTAAGATGCAATCAAGAAGTCTTATCAAGCATTATAATACCAAAAGTGATTGCATCCTTTAGAAATATGTAAATCTTCAAACGAATAGAATTAAAAAATCTACGATATAAGTTCACTTTTTATAAGTTTCGTGATTTATTGCTTTGACTATTAAATTTCTACGTCATGTATTATTATAAAATTATAATTATTTATAAGTTTATACTTTAATATTTGAATAATCTGCAAATTTTTCAAATATTTTTCATTAATTCACAATTTTTAATAGATATTTGCAAAAATGTCACTTTTTAACTTTTTGGGGGGCTTTCAGGCCACCATAAGATATGAATGAATTTTAATAATAATAAAAAATGTAAACTAATACATCTAAAACAAAACTTTCTTACCTGTCGCTAAAGAAAAATTTTTATAAATTTCCCCCCAAAAAATGTCATTTTTAACTATTTTTGGGGACACTTGGGGCACTGGAAGATATGAATGGATTTCAATAAAAAAATATATGTAAACTAATATACCTAAGACACAACTTTCCCGCCCCATACCCAAAAATAATTTCGAAACAAAACAAGAAAATTGTAAATTTTCATAAAAAATTCAGTTTTTAACTATTTTTGAGGCGCTTGGGGCACCGGAAGATATAAATGAATTTCAATAAAAAAATTATGTAAACTAATATACTTAAGACGCAGCTTTCCCTCCCCCTGCCAAAAATAATTTCAAAAAATTTTTTTTTCCTATACTTTTCGATCCACCCTAATGTGCAGGGCCACAGAAATACAAGGTCTGGTTCATACCTTTGAAGTTTTAGAATTGCCGAAAAAAGGGGAAGAAACCAGTTTTGACGTCACTACGCAGACAGGAAGCTTGTGGGGTTCTAGAGCTTACACTGCCGTTTTTCTAATTCTAAGCTATTTTTTCCTGTGTTTGTTCTGTGTTACTTGTTATTTTGGTGAAATGTTAAGAAAATCTTTCATATCTTGTAAGTATGCCTACTTGTGCTGTCGCTACCCAGATAGCATGTACACTTGCAGCAAGTTTGAATTTTCTTGATATTAGCTTGTCATGACAAACTTCATGTGGTAACTTTGCAGCGAACTTCCTGCAAAGTCACAAAGCATATTCGACCAACCCACTTGCAAAACAAGTTTGCTGTGAAGAAGTCATGACGAATTTCACACAACGATTGCAAAACAAGTTTGCTGCAAAGATGATAGCACACTTAGAGATACTCTTTGTCTCTATTTAAAAAAAACATCCGATTTTAATAGTATCTCCTACATCGTCCTTCTTTTTATTAATTCAATAAATCAATGATAATTTGTGAAAAAATTAACTTTTTTATAAAAAAAATTGAAACATTTTTTACTAAATATAGAACTCGCACTTTAAAGAAAACTATATCGCCTTTTTCTTAATGTTGAGATTTTAACGTTTATAAACAAAATTAAACCTAAAAAACAGTCAATGTTTGTTGAAAAATAATAACTTACATTTAGTTCCATTTTAAAAGAAATTACTTTTGAATTATAATTTCATAATTTATACTACTAGCAAAACTTCGTTATTAGCGAAATTCGCTCTCTGTTTGACTTCAAATCATATTCTCAATTCAAAATTTTAAAAAATTACTGATATCAAGAAAACAGTTTAAAAGGAAATCGTATAGATGAACGATGTATTAGTGCAATCTATCTTCGCTTCTCAGAGTCTAGCTGGCCGAGCGGTTAGAGCGACAGTTTTAGAAAGCGGTAGGTCGCGGATTCTAATCCGAGGTTGTGTTCGTACTCTGTTTTTGCAATAGTTTGCAATGAGCTTGACGCCGCAATCTTGTGACAAGTTTGACTAAGTCGTTTGAGTAAACTTGTTTAAAGCATGCACTCGTGTCGTGTCAAATTTGTTGTAAGCTTGCAGATTTGCAGAGCAAGATTGCTGAAACTTTGCTGCAAACTAAAATTGCTATCTGGGTACGTGCTCAAATTATTACAGGAACACGAAAGACAAAGGTGAAATATATTATATGTTTTCAGTATGTCCGAATCTGAATAAAATTTGGATCTCGAAACGTAAAAGGTAAGATCATACAAATGTAAAATACGCTAGGATATGTATAGATCACTTTAAGCCAAGCGATTACGTGGATGGCCTTGGCACATGTGCTCAGCTCGTTTAGATGGGGGCACAACAGGATAATTGGTCATTCACTCCTTAGGAGGCACTTTGACGAATGACCCGAAGTCCGGAGGGTGGTTTCGCTTAACACAGGCGTTGAGCAGGGCCAGAGAAATACAAGGTCTGGTTCATAGAGCCTTCAGCGAAGAACTAGTAGGGGAAATTTGTGACGTCACCAAGCGGACACTCCGCTCTCGAAAATACGAAAATCCCTTTTCTATAAGGGGTTTGATATTAATGTTTTCCTTTTTTTTATTTAATATTTAAAATTCGATGCCAGTATATCAAAATATCATAAGCATAGTAAATATTTGCGAAACAGGCATATATTTTTAAGTAATTGTTGAAGGATGGTTTTGGGTCTTAAAACTTTAGGCAAAAATTCAAATAATACGTTTCATGCGCAAACCGTTTCATGTTTTAATTGAACCAAAAGTTAAAAGGCTCTGGCCCTGGGCGTTGAGGCTCATTGTCATTCTCCTTCTCTGTTCATCAGTTTTCTCAACCTGTATACTTCTAAAGAAAGGCGTAAATGTTCAACTATCAACAGAAGAAGCTCCCTTTTACCACTCACCGTTTCTCAGAATAACTCTTGACCACCCATCTTCTCGAACCCCGTGGTGAAATTTTCTTACCCCCTCGTGATAGACACGTTCTGAAAGAGCCCCCAGGCAAAATATCTTTTCAAAATATTAAGCCCATGCGAAAAGGTTAAATAAACAGCATTTTTTGTTACAATATTCGTACATTCGTTGCACTTAATTCATGAACATGGATTTAAATGTAATAAATAGTTCTGATCAAAGAGAAATTTAAAGTCATAATTTTTACTAACCTGAAACTTAATCCTAATATTATTATAGAAAAAATTGCATTTCAAGTGAACAAAAGTATATAAACTGTAATGAGTCAGAAACTCTTAAGACTAAACAAATCAAAGCTCTACTAATTTATCAATTCAAGTATCAATCTTTACTGAATACAAGGTCAAAACCAATTTCACTTCATGTTGAAATTTTCTGTGAAATTTAGTTTTTCGTGCAGATTTAAAATTAAAATTTAATTATCCACAATGCATTACGTTAAAATCAGAAAGATGCTGCTACATTTCTCTTATATTAATCAAAAGTAATATTTAAATGCATAAAAAAATTACGCTATTAGCAATGAAATAAAAAGACACAATATAAACATTCGAAACCTTTACTTAGTCAACACGAAAATAGATTTTACAATCTTGAACTTCACTTGACATGAAATTAAGTTATTTGTTTCATCTAAAGATTTTTACCTTTTAAATCCAAATCGACTCGAGACAAATTTACAAGAGAAGAAAGCCAAAAATAATTAATTTAATAAATAACGTACGACATTTCTCCCGCCTGCAATAAATTTGAGAATGGGCGTCTTTTGGGTCTTTAGAAGAAAGAATATTTATAAGGTTAAAATAAGTCGATAAAAATGAATCATAATTGCTTTTAATTAAGAATGTACAGCACGATCCAGAAAGTTATTTTCGGAACAAAGGTGTGATCAGAGTTCAGTTAAAAGATTCAATAGCCCCATGAAGTTCTTCGGAAAACAGAGAAATCGCTAAGTTTGTTTGTTTATGTTGTTGAAAGTGTTAGATTTTTAGGAGAACTTTTACAAAAATCATGGAATTTTCATGTGACATGGTTTAGGCGTTTGCTTTAGGTTGAAAAAATCTTTTTAATAATTCATACTTATATTTCATTTATTATTAATTCTATAGATTATAAAAACAATCAGAGTACCAAAAATATAATAATTACATTGGATGAAAAGGTAAATACATATAGTCTATAGCATTTATTGAATCAAGCTGAAATTGTATTGGAATTTTATATGGGAAACATTCTAGATTTAAAGTACTTAAAATAATTAATTAATTTCTTCCTATTTTTGTATCCTATGTAACTATAGCAAATATAGAAATTTTTTTTTGTAAATAATGTTTCATATCTGAAACAATATGAGAATTCGTATCCCCCCTCAAATGAAAAATTGTAATTTATTTTTGTTTATAAATGATTAATTAGACAGCAAAAATTCCTGATAAGAATGAATGAGATGAAAATCGATAAAACATATTTAAGGGAAACTATTCGTGAATAATTGTCTTTAATTGGATTCTTTTTTTTTTGTAAATATGTTCCAGGTTTTATATTTTGTTGAGGATAGTTTTAAATTGCTAAGCAGTTTTAGTTCTTAGTAATTTATACTTTTTAATTAAAAAGAATCTCTTTGTCAACATAAATTCTTTTTTTTCAATCTTTTCAAAATCATGAAAATTTTGAAAATCCTTTTTTTATTAAAAATAAATGAAATTATTAACAGGGAAAAATGTGATTGCAAATCTAAAAAACAGTTGATTTAAAAATACTTTAAGGTCTCTAAAATATTTTTTAAAAACTGTTTCTATTTAAATGATATATTGCTTTGAGTTACAAAAAAGTTTGCAAATAATTTCTTTTACTAATCTGCATTTCTCTGTAGTAACATTAGCTTTTGACAACGACTGATATTTTGTAACATTAAACAATTTCAATTTTTTTTGAAGTCACTTAAAACACCAACTAATTTTATTATAAAATCGTCGAAAGAATTAACAATGTTATAATTCTATAAAATACTTATTTACGGAAAGCTACATAATCATAATCATTTAATAACTTTTCTGTCTGTTCATATTAATTGAAATAATTTTCAATTAATATCAACAGCGATTTAGTAGCATATATTTTTGTAAAAAAAATCATTCGTTACACTATTAGTGATTCTCACGGATTTTAATAAATGACAATTTCAAATAAAAGAACTGAAAATTCTTTTCGTTATTATACTTATACACTTTTATACATAACATAACATGACATGACACAACATAACATAACATAACATAACATAACATAACGTAACGTAACGTAACGTAACGTAACGTAACGTAACGTAACGTAACATAACATAACATAACATAACATAACATAACATAACATAACATAACATAACATAACATAACATAACATAACATAACATAACATAACATGACACCACCGCCTGTTTACCTGTTTTAAATCCGAGCTATTTTTTTTCTGATTTCAACCATATCTTTAAAATATCAATTATATTTATAACCACGACAGCTTCCGCACTTGTTAAAAAGTTCAATATTTTCCATGGCGCCTGCGTATAAAAGAAATGCCTTAAAAGGCTATTAGCATTTCCTTTGATTTGAGCAACAACACACAGACACATAAATAAATAATTTAAATCAATATAATTTTATAACATCCAATAAGGATGAGAATAGGCATGTAAGAATTGTTTATAAATATGAATAATATTTGTGCAGTTTCATAACACAGTAAAGCAGTTTGAATATGTGCCTAGGTAAAATACGTTTTCTAGTTTAGAGATGTGTTTAAAGTTTCATACTGTTCTAAAGTTTTTCGAGATAGGGCCAAATCCTAAATTCCATTCACCAAAGTGCTTGTGTTTCTGAGTAAGCCGAATTCCACAAGTGGTTTAATTGGGCATCGTCAAGCGTAAAATAGGGAAATTTATCAAAATTTCTTGTAAATATTTTTGATTCCCATTTTCTGATCTCCATAAACTTATTTTAATTGTTTCTAAGACAACCATGCCTATTTTTAAATACTTCATTTAGAACTTTATAGCACAATCGAAGTCCATTAATTGTATAATTAAATACAGTCGTTGCAGTTTAATTTCGTTAAAAGTCTCTCTTTAATGAATTCTTTGTTTAAATTAACAAGACGAAATATCGGAAACCTTTCAAAGGCACTAATATTTACTTTGCTTGTCGCTTGCATGTTCTGCTTCTTATGTATCCAACAAGCTTAAAGAATACTAAGGGGTTTGTTTCCATTTTTGTTTTCTTTTCTATGGATTCTTTGTAACCGTAGACAATCGATTTCAATTTTGCCGAGGAACTCGTATCTTCAATGAATTTTAAATAAGCGCCCAGGAACATTTTGAATTAAATCTTTGTTCGATTGAAATAGAAATGTGACTCGCCTAGGAATCTAGAATGTGCAGTTATTTTTTTTATCAAGACGACAAAATTGATTAGATAATGTGAAGTATGATTCATGCTTTTCATTTGAGATAAAATTTCAAACAGGAATATAGCTCAAATTTGAATAATGATTTATCTGTGATAAGAAATATGAAGGTTCCTCACGAAAAAATTTGGATATCGTTATTTATTTAGTTACCATTATTCGTAACAGAAATTTCTCATCTATTCTGAATTAGAATGAAATTTTTATATTTTATTTTAAATACTAAAATTTAATTATTTTTTAACTAATGCAGATATTAATTTTCTATATAATTTTAAATATGTTCGTCGTACGTATCATTACACTTTTTTATCTTGTTAAATGTTATAGATCCAAATGTCCCTTTTTTAAATTCCGCATTTAATTCAACATAAAATATTTTCATTAAACTATGTTCTATAGACACTGCTCTCTTCCACAGCATCGCGAAAGGTAAATCTATGGTGAGATATTAATGAGTTAGAAATTTAATATCGGAAATATGATTACGCTGATCGTTTCTTTATCTGTTCTACCTGTTTGTCATGATGTTTCCGCATTTTGGCATCACTTTGTGTGATATTTGACGAATACATTGAATGTAACGGATTTTAACTGGTAAATGCTCGGAACTCGTGAATCGCGTTCAATTTGAACTACCACCTGTAAGTGAAGTTTGTGAGTTGTTACAATTTCTTTATTGAATACAGATCCCCTTTAATAGCAACGACTTTTTAACTTCCAAGATGCGGAAGTTAGCGAAGCAACAGCACAAAATATTACAACTTTCTGTTAGATGGAATGCGGAACGGCATTTATCTTGGGATTCTGTTGTCAAGTCCCAATCATATAAAATAAAATGAATTGACACGATTATAATAACCTAATAATCTAACCCTCTATTTATTCGTAATGTGTAATTGTTATATTTGGTACATGTTACAATATTTGATATGGACTTGATAATAAAATTTGGAAGCTTGATTTATACTACATAATTCTTGATTTTTTAAACATTTAGTTCATTTTTTTCTATCCATATAATGCAGGACTCATATTTAGACATTACAAATTAATTGTATTAGTCACATTCGGCTGCTGGTATTTTCCAGCCTTATAAGAAAATTTCATTTTTCTCTTTTAGACTTAAAAGGTATTAAAAATAATTTTGATTAAATTAATGTAACATTTCCTTGAAGTCACAGAAGCTCATAATTGGATTGCACATTTTAAAACAATTTCTGTATATGTTGATGGGATTCATAGTTATTCCCGACCTGGCCGAGCCGTGCTGTCTAAACGATGGGTCGCACGAAGCAACCCCACCCAAACAATTCAACTTTCAACAGCTCAGGATGCGCAAAAGGGATGAAAAGAAACAATAAAAAAAGATCCAAAGTGGAAAAGCAACGTTTAACAATTCTTTAAGAATATCGGAAAAGGCCCGCCTAAAAAGTTCAACTGTCATTAAGTCCTTGAGTTCTTTTTCTGACAATTTCTGGGCCAAGACTGCCTCAAATGAGTCAACTTCTGGCACACAAAGAGCACATGAAAAATAGAACCGTCGGCTCTTCTACACGGGCATTGAGGATTCTTGCCAAACAAGCGAGCCTGATGGCAAGGAAAAACAACATGGCCCGTAAAAACTTTATTTAAAAAGAAATCACCATGCATTCGCTTATAGTCCACTTTGTTTAACAATAAATAGGTAAATATAGCGTTAGAACTACCTGACCAACATTGTAGCCATGCCTCCAGAATTTCCCTCCGAGCGGCATTTTTAATTTGAATTCTAGATTGACAAAAAGAAAAATCCACATGATCCATTGTCGAGGCCATCTTTGCCAATTGATCGGCACGATCGTTTGCTTCGAATCCCCGTTGAGCTCGTATCCAAATTAACTGGATCTCCCCTAAATATTCCTTTATGTTATCCTTGATTTCATTAATAATTACTCGTCTTTCATGCACCGAAGATACGGGCATAAGAGCAGATCAGGAAACCGATATTATTTTCGCTTGCTTCAGTCGTCTTCAAATAATAGGGGTGACCGGGGCAAGTTTACACAAGGATTATATTTCATATACTATTCGTCGGTGGTCGGTGGTGTCGGTCGGTCACTACATGGCGTTTCAGAAGAAGTGTCTCGGCCTCTTAATATTCACGCAAGTTTGGAATCAGTATTGAAAGTGGATCATGAAGTGGACAACGTTTTCTGATTTGTTACCATTTTAGTAAATTTTTACCCTTTCTTATTGGCTTTAATAGAACTCGTACTATTTGCATATTATTACTTATTATGGATTATCCTCTTAGGTTGTTCTTTTGTGGTTGTTTTAATCTATTTAGCTGATTATTTTTATTATGAATAAAGCTTATATGCTGAGTTATAACAAAAAATTGGCGATAGAACAAGTTTACACACAGTGCATGGGGCAGGTTTACACAGTGTGTAAACTTGCCCCATCGTCATTTTTTTGTTATTACAACTGGCACAAGTGACACTTGCATTAAAAAGTCATTCCCAACACCTGAAGATGTGAGGCCATTTCAGAAAGCAACAAAGGTAACAGAGGTAGGGATAAAAGGCAAACATCAATTCTTACAAATAAACCTGTAAAAGAGGCTTTACAAATAGAGAAGGAGAAATCAATGAAGAGGAAATTAGCATCAACCCATCATACCATGTCTCAGTAAATAAACTCCACTAGAACACGTTATAATAATGAAACAAACCCAGTGTGGATAAAAAATATAAAAATTAGAAAAAACCTTGTTCTGAAAGAAAACTTTGGGAACTGTTGAGGGTAAAAAGACACAAAAATAACCAAGAAAACTTTTGATTCTGATAAACCGCATGACGATAAAAATTGTCTGTGTATTTACTGTTTAAATCCATACGAAGAATTAAGATCTGACCAACAGTGGGTACAATGCACTGAATGTAAGAGGTGGGCTCGTGAGGACTGTCTTATCAATGGCAATTCAAAATATTTTGTTTATCTAAATTGTGAGAGTGATTTTGAAAACTATTAGGATTCATCGTAATTGTTTATAATCTATTATGTACTTTTTGAAATAAACTATGTTTCTTTGTATTTAATTTGTCATATTTTAATCACTTTAAGCCTTCTATTTAATCATTTTTGATGTTGTGTAAACGTGTCCCAGGCAGTGTGTAAACTTGCCCCAGTCATGGGGCAAGTTTACATAAGTGAAATCATGGTTAAGAAAATGGTATAGATACAAAAATATAATAATCTAACGTATTTAAAAATATACACTACATGCCTTAAAGTCTAACTAATTAATTGGTAATGAAAATGTAAGAAATACTTTAAAGCCTTAAAACAGAAAAATGAAAGTTTAAAAAGTGTGTAAACCTGCCCCGGTCTCCCCTATACTTAACAGCCTGCCGAATTGCCACAACCTCAGCCATAAAGACTGTCGCCTCAACAGACAGTCGAAAGAGTTCTGAGAACATCTCATCATTTTCTTGGAAGTGAACAAAAGCACACCCAACTCTGCTCCGGATTTTCGAGCCATCAGTATATAACGTTTCCAAAGGTTTGGCTCTCATCAAATAGTGACCAACTAATTTTGACCACCTACCACAGTTCTCTGGCTAACTCCAAATCAAAACTCTGAAGACCAGCAATTCACGAGAATTTTTAATAAATTGAATATGTTGCGAAGTCACAACATCAGTTCCGACCTTTAAATCAAGAGGTCGACAACCACTTAGAACATGGAGAGCTTCTGTTGAAGTATTACTGTATGCCTTAGTAATCGACAGCAGTGGTAGGTTGATGGGATGAAGAAAAAATTCAGCAACAAATGCCATTGTTGTAAACGTTTAAAATAAATACAAGGAAAGCAACTAGGTAGTACAGCTAGCAATGTAAGGATTTTTAATAGCACCACTCATGTTTTATGTTATATACGCTGCAGTTAATACCCGCAGGAATTAGACACTCAAAAGAAATTCTGCATTCACACATACATTTGTTTTCGTCTCTGAATTAATTTATCACTGTAACTCCAAGTAATTGAATGAAACGATTTACCTTTGTTTGAGTGCATATTCCATATTCCGTTACATTTACTTTTATAATTTGATATAAATGAACAAATGTGTTCTCATAAATGGTGAAAGTCATATGCAAGTTCATAGATATGCTCATATATATATTTCTTTTCAAAACTTTATTTCTTTTTCATTTTTTACGTGAACTGCATTCTGCCCTAAATGGTTTTGCAAACTTTAGTGAATTACACATCGGAAAATTCTAATCGAATGTTAGATTCAAGTTGTAATTAACGGATGTATTTTTATGAATCGTTTTAAAATTTAAATTCGTGAATATTCATTACAATAAGAGTAGATGTTTTTTCTTGCTAATGATACATGGGACTAACCTGAAAGATCAGAGAAATTGATATTTTTTCTAAGGCCCAGTGCTCAAATTTCGTTAAAAGAAGAAGCTAGTACATACTTCAGGTATTATATTTAATATAGATTCTTTGTAAAAGTGTTAGTTGCTATAAACTTTCAGATATTTTGTAATAACAGTATAATCTTAATAGCTGTTTTAAATTAAAGAATTAGCATAAGATCCCTCGGACCTACACTTTTCTACCCAAAACTGAGATGATTGAATGCTATTTCCAGCATTATAGAAAGACGTGCTACTCTGCTTACAAATTGTAGAAATTTCGAGGTATATTTTTAAAATATAAATAATTGCAAAAATATTTAATAAAAAAGATAATAAATAAATAAATAAGATGTTATGAAGCATTATTTTTTTATCAAATGAATGAAAAGCTCAGAGTTTGTGAAATGAATGTGTCAGTGTTAAGAACAATTTCATCTATACCTATAAAAGGCAATGTTTGTACGTGTATGTGCGATGCCCAGACGAATCTATCGAAAGACCATGAAATTTGGCACACAGGTAGACGTAATGGAGACTCAATGCACCTCGAAGCAAGAATTTAAAAATTTAATCTAGAAAATTTTTTATTTAATGTTTTGTGTTGTTTGGGGTCATTTTTGGCAAGTTTACGGCTGTAGTATCTTTTCTATTGATCGTTTAATTGAAACAATCAATGCACCATCGAATAGAACAAACAATTTTCGTTCTAATGAAATTTGTTTTAAATTTACAACATAATTTACTGAATTTTGAGAAATTTTTAAATAATAGTCACTTTTATGGTGATGTTTGATAAGGATTTCTTCAAATTTTCGCATCTAACGTTCGAACAACTCTATAATTTCCATTTTTTTTCAGCTTATAACTGGAACGGATTTAAAACAAGAACGGTTAAAATATCTTATTCCGTTTTTTTAATTATTTTTTCCCTGATCAGTTCAAATATTTTTTTTTGGTAGCGAGATCTAACAGCGAGAGTTTCTCCGGACGATCCCAGACTGCATTGTTGCTTCCTCGCAGGAGGTAACGTAATATGCTTTCATTCCCAGCCTGCATTTCTACAATCCGATTCCTTCCGGTGACGTCATTATATTCGCGTCATTGTCGAAAGGAAAAATAAGCGGGGAAAATCAATAATGTGTATCTTTTATTTTGAGTTAGTTTTCAAAACTTTTTCGAGTCATTGTGGAAATTTATTTCACATTTTGTCGAAGCCCTGATTCCACGGGCAATGCCGTGCGCGTACTGCTAGTATACTATATGACTGCCTGTAGCATTTTCACACGAGTGAGCTGCCATGATTGCATAACAGAGAAAACAGAACATAAAATACGAAGGCAGCTGAATTCAGGAACATAAAAACCGACTTTTTCTACAGCTTTAACAATAATTGTTTTCAGTAAAGCAGTAAACAGAGATGAAATTCCATATATTTTTCAGGGTATAATTACTCTAAAAAATATATATATCGCTAAGGGCATTATTTACATTTGAAATTAAAAATCAATTTCAACGACATCGGACGAATCATAGATTCCATTATACTTTGTAAAACAATGTAACGTTTCGGAAGCATGCAAAACTACTGTGGACGAAACAGATTGCTTTAAACTATAACTAGGTGATGGTGGAGAACATACTCTTCAGACTTCTACACCATACCGAAATAAAGTGGCTAACACAAGATCAGATAATGCTACATCTGTAAGCATAAACCAGCGCGTTTCGGGAAATCGGTACTTGCTTCATTAAAAATGAATCCCGGAATCTACCGCTTAGACATCACGACCTAAAAAAATCTTCTAAGCCAAAGGTTGTGAAACCAAAATGACCTACAAAAAGGACTTAGTGTTTATTGCACATGTTAATGCTTCTTAAAAGATCTAGCAAAAAATGAATTTTATTTATGAACGGAGTCAACTCATGTCCAAAGCAGTCACAGAGGACTCGTCACTGCGCATGTCATTTAAAATCTAACCATACGTTCAGTGGCAGCTCGTCTATAAGAGCTGCAGTCCCCCCTGAAATTATTTTAAAAGATTTTTTTTCTTTTATTCAAATTGGCTTACTTTTCCACTTTAAGAATTCAGTTATTAACGAAAATGGCAAACAAGTGAAAAAAAAACGTAAAAGGAAGACGGAAAATCAATCAAGAATTGAGAGAGAGACAGACCAGAGCTGCAGCAAGTTTTGCCCCTCCTGAGGATCCGAGATTAATGCTATAAGCAAAGCAAAACGGGAAAAAAGCAAATCTTTTTCCGCATGAAATTGAATTCATTTGAGTTGCAGTTTTCCCAGCTCTCTCTTGGCTGACTTCCTCATTTGGCTTTTTTTCGTCATTTCTCAGTAGTTCAGTCGTTAAGTAGATTTTTTAAATCCAATTCTGGAGGAGTTGTAATTTTTTTCTTATTTGTGTTTTTTCGGGTGCTGATTACGAATCTGAGGTTTGCCAATAATAATTTTTGTTGGAATTTTAGTTATAGCCAAAAACATGAATCCCCACACCCCAGGGTTTTGCTTATAACTCAAAAACTATCAATTTTTAATATAACATCATTATATATCAAAATAATCAGCACAAAATTAACCACAACCAAGGTTTATACAACTTTTACAACACTACTTGTTTCTGAGCTGAAGAGCCGCCACAGCATACGTTGTCATATGCAGATCTATGATATTAACATTTTTTTATTTTTTATTTATCTTAATAATTTGACGTATGTCATGAATTATATATATGAATAATTTAACGAGCTTAATGTGAGCGTGAATTATATCTATTAATAATTGACATAATGTTCGTAGGTTCCCATAATGCTCTCTGTTTCTCACACACTTGCGCATATTCCCATAATTAATCCCATATTACTTTTGAGAAGAATAAACTGAGAACTCCAACAAATAATATGAACATTAAAAAATCCTAAAATATTAGGAAACAAAGTATAAAACCCTGTAAAGTATAATGACTGTGGAATGTTTTAGCTTATTTGACATATATTTTTTTAATAAAATAAAAATTCATTATTCAAGGAGGCTGACAGTTATGTTTCTTTTGATGAAAATCATATTCTCTTTCTATTCATTTTAACCGTATGGACTTTTTTTATCAGATACCCGATTATTGTTTCGTAAGAGCATAAGTGACACTATAGGAACAAATCGAATCAAAGAAAATATATAACACTGCTTTTCTAGTGGGAATGTCAAAGACATTTCAAAGGATAAAAAGTAACCTTGTTATGATTCCTAAAGGAAACAAAAAACTTGTCATTGCTACTACATTCTTTATTCTCTTCCAATGCTTTACTTTTGTGAACATTGCTGGGTTTCTGCAACAATCTATTTGTGACAAACTGAAAAATAAACTGGCTTAGACACATACTTTATTTTATTCCAGATATTTTTGAAAAAAAAAATGAATCATTTGGAATCCTTAACAATTCCAACTGCAAGTTATTTCGGAAAAATTTAAATAGCTTCCATCTATTTCATTCTTAAATAATAAGAGTTAAATCTTTAAATTGAAGTTTTCAAGAATGCTTCGAAATAAAGAAATTAAATGTTATTTACACAATTTAAACTTAGTGCCAAATCATTCGAACAAAAAAGTTCTTTAAGATAAAAATTCTGATCATTACTTACGGCAGGTTTCGTGCAATTCAGTAACTAAACATGCTTAGAAAGATAACTCATTTTTAAAGAAAAAAAGAATGGAAATGCATTTATATGGCGAAAGAACCCATAAGTACGTTTTTTTTATTGTATTTTGCATTGTACAGCAACAAATGTTCATTCGACGGAAAACAGTGTTTCACTGAACTATCAAGATAAAATGCCCTCCTCTGAAGTTGAATAAATATTTTTCATAGATGAGGTCACAAAAGAAAAAATATTGATTCTGAAAGTAAACGCACAATTTATGAATATGAAAAATGATACGTCGTTAAAAAGGAAATAACAGTGAAGTTAAGAATAGCATTCGTGACAGTTTATGGAACTTATTTTTACCGATTCTCTGAATCATTCAAAATAGAAAGAAATGTATTTGACAAAAACGTTATCTGCATTTCGTAAGGTTTTTGTTTTGTTTTGGAGTTTAGTTCCTTCGAAAATGTTCATAACGTATCCAAAACAGAAATTCCGTCCTCCACAAAATTTATTTTCATTGTTTTTAGTGAATAGTTGAGTAAGACACATAGAAAACAGTATTTATTTGTTTAAAACATTTTATTCAGTGTTATTAATAATTAAAGCATACATCGAATATTTTTTAACAATTAAAATTGGAACATTCACTTAAATTCATGTATTTTAACAATATCTTGAATTATAGTTAACAATATTTCATTTAGATGAGATAATGAAGAAATTAAAAATCAAATTTATTTTAGATGAAAAAACTACTTTGTGAAAAATATTGCAATATAACAGCTCAGAGTCATGTTTTGAAAGTGTACACTACTATTATAATTTATGAGAAACATTGCACAAATACCATGGTAAACCTTCAATAATTCATTTTCCTATGTTGAAAATACATAAAATAACTATCATATCAATGCAAAGAGCTGACATGAATTTGTGTTAAACATTCAGTATCATTTAACAGCATCATTTAATTCTCAAAATCAGAAAGTTATGCACTTAAATATTGCCTAAAAATTAATTATATTAAATTATCAGATACATCGTAAAAGTCTTAATTACTCAACTAAAAGCTTATTTAACGGTGATTTAAAATTTACTGTTATTAAATAACAAAAATCATCGTTAGTTATTAATGACTCATTCATGAACAATCCTTCAAGTTGAGATAAGTATTTGTAATTTATATAATATTAATAAGATTTATTGCAAACACATCAAACTAGAATAACTAGACGAATCTTCTTCTGTTTCAGAACATCTTTTATGATTTTACTAAAACTCATGCATCAACAGTTCATACAAAAAGATTTAAGCTTACGTGGTCAATCTTAAAGAGAATCATTGCCTTAAGCAATTACTCATTTTCTGCTTCAATCTCTTCATCATTAGAAATCAATTTCTTGGGCATATATTTAAATTTGAAAGAAATTTAAATGATAACTTATCTCATTAAATGAACTCAAGCCTGATATTATTTTTTTTAATATTTTATTAATTTATTGTAAGAGACGATAAACAATTAATTATAATCACAAAGAACTAAAAATAAGTGATTATAGGGAAGCCGGCTTTCTTTCAGCTGATTCATTTTAGTAAAGTGTTCATGTTAAATTTCAGCAATTATTCATGTTTTCACCACCTATGAGTTTGAGACATAGCGAAATGATTATGATACTTTAAAAGTTAGTCTCCTTAATTCCAGAAGTGAAAAATTAAGAGGCATTAATTTAAACTGTTTATTACGTGTTAAAAATGAAAGAATTAAGAATTTTGAAAATTGTCTTTATCGAAGTACTTCTGAAATGTGTTCAGTCCAAATAAATTTCTATCTTATTTAACACTATTTTACTCGGTAATTTTTTTAATCATAACAATTTTATTACTTTGTCACCAAATTATCAGAGCCCCTTATTTTTGCATTTATTTTATAAATTTAAAATTTATTTTTGGTGAAACCAAATGTGGGAATTTATAACACAATTAGATATTTTAAGCACTTAGGTTATCAGATTTTTATAACACAGTTAGATATTGTAAGCACTTAGGTTATCAGATTCTTTGAAAATATTAAAGCTTAAAATATTAATATAAAACGTGAAAATCGTAAGGAGAAAAATTGGATCAGTTTTGGATCATAAGACAGGAACATAATGAAATAGTAATCCATAGAGTAATAAACAGGAGAAAATATAACATAAAGAACATTCAACTTTAGCCATGGATGAAAAAAGCAGTTTATCAAGTATTGATCTGGGCCGTCTAATATTTCCTGAGAGGTTGGCGACTTGAATGATATTTGCTTTCTTTTTCACGTAGTACTGAGAACATAAAAATAGATTCAGAATATATGGCAAAATATTATTCCAGACAAACTTTAAGGTAGCCTTTGATTTTTTTTTTCTTTTCATTTCTTAAGAATAGAAATATATGAGTGTCAAAATTTATACCACATTTTTCAAAATAATTATTTAGGATCTGTTCAAATATTACGTAAGCACCTAAGGGGGGAAGGGGGTTCGCGATTTGCTTATTTTTGCTGACAAGGGGGAGGGGGTATGAGTGATGCTTACGTAAGACATTAAAGCCACTTTATTTCCGAAAATATATTTTAACTTACAAAAATAATTTAATTAAAAAATAAAATTGAAAAAAAATTAAATTTGGCGAAAGAAAATTAAACTTAAATTTTTAAAATTGTGATAAACTAAGAAATTTTCTTAAACAAAATTGTAAGGAAATTATATATATATATATATAACAAATACGAAACAAACATAGCAGAAATGTAAAAGCAACATATACAAAATAAACATTCATAAAACAACATTTTATTTTAACATTTTTTGATTTTCATGATATTGATATATATATATATATATATACAATGAATTAATATCATGAGCGAGCTTCCCTTCCTGACGAGCGGCTCACTATGATATTTTTCCAATTTTATTTTGGTTTTTGTCTATTTTTGCCATTTTGTCTTGACTGTTTTTGAGTTTTTGTCTTGTGTTTCTAAGTTTGTTTTGATATATATATATATATATATATATATATCCTTAAGTAATGATGGTAAAATGGCTCCTTAAAGTAATGATTAAAACTGAGAATCATATTTTATTAAAATTTCTTTGAACGGCGTTTCCAATTTTTCTTCATGCTTATCCTTATGGATACCATAATACCATATTTAGGCGAGACACTTTTTAACACAAAATCAAACTTTTTACAGATTGTGTTATTTTTTTCAAAACCTCCAATAGGCCAATTATTTTAAGATAGCAATATTAAACTCTGAGTAGTGAATTGTCAAAGAAGATTAATATATATTTTGCTTGAAACATTATTTTGGTGAAAACACACTTTCTCTTCTAGATTTCAAAGAAATGGTATGATAAAATGTGGGTTAGCAGCATTTGAAATTGACAGAAAAATCGGAATCTTTTCGGAGGTTGATGAATAGGAAGTATACTAAAATTTGAAACAGACAATACTCTACTTTCACGTCCCCTATTTGTCTGAACGAGCAATAGCTGAAAAAAAAGCGAGGAATGAAGTGGAAGTTAATAATAACGAAACACAAATAAATTGAAAGACAAACAGATAATTAATTGCACATGATGTGGGTAAAAATAATAAATTACAAGTACTAAAATAAAAATGACATATAGAAATTAGCTCATAAAGGTTCATTCCACTGTTCATTGTAAAATAAATGGGAAAAGTTCTCTTCTGTTAACGAGTCCATGCCTCAATACAACTATAATACTTTTTGAGAGAAAATCAATTGCCAATTACATTGTGTTAAAAGAGGGTTTTATAGGATAGATATGGTTGGCGTTCTGAATCATCTTTGCGATCTTGTTGGGTAAGTACAGCCGACGTTATATCATTATCAGAAGAATTCGCTGATTAGGATATTTTCTTTATCTCACAGGAATTTAATTGCCTGCCTGAACTTTGTTCTGGACAATTTGTTGGTGGACGGTCTACTCCATATGACTAATTCAAGGTGTGGCGTAAGTTTCTTCAGATAGAAGAAAGGGCATAATAAGGGGAATAAGGTGTAGGCATTAACGAAGCGTAGTGTACTCCTGTAATACAGCATCCGCTACGGTATGTTGGAATGTGGTTGACTCTCTTATAGAAGGAACTAGCCATATTCCGAAACGAACCGTTGTTAGTACCATTTCTTTGAGATTGATGTTAGTACGGTCTTAAGAAGAACACCAGAAATTTATCTGAATGTAGGACCGACATCATTCTTTCTGCTCCACAGAACAAGAGAGAGAGAGAGAAATGATAAATTGTAGGATGAGAATGATAAATTGAATGTTGCAAGATGATGATAAATAAAGTGAGGAAACTTCATGGGCCTGGGCAATGTAATGGAGATCCTTACGTTGTATATTTCTTGGCCAGTTGTCCGTTGCTTCACTTCTTTGATGTCTAACTGGCTCTTTATTGCAACAGAGTTGTATACGAGATAAGATCAAAAAGTTCCCGGAATAGGTCAATTGCAAATTATTAAAAATTAGAACAATAATTTTACCTTATTGGCCTTCAAAGTAATTTCATCCTGTATCCACACACTTCTTCCAGCGTTCGTTTAACTGTTCAAAACACTCCTGGAATCAATTTTTGAGTCGTCCTTCAGTTGCTTCGTCACATTTTCGATCACCTCATCTGAATCCACAGAACGGTGTCCCTTCAATTTCATTTTCAGCCGTGGAAACAGGTAAACATCCGCTGGTGCTATGTCGGGAAAATAAGGAGGGTGTTCCAGAGTGGTAACACTGTGTCTTGCAAGGTACTTTTGCACAATTAGAGCGCGATGTGGTGGAGCATTGTCGTGTAAAATAAACCAATCTTTTGTTGCCCATTTTTCAGGTCGTTTTCGTCTGATTGCATCTCGTAGTCGTTTAAGGATCTCCAGGTAAAGTTCTTTATTGACAGTTTGGCCTTCAGGAATAAATTCGGGGGCGCCCAGTTCGAGTGTCATCTTCGATGTTTGTGCGACCTTCACGAAAACGCTTATGCCACTCGTACACAGTCGTTTTTTTCATGGCATCGTTTCCGTATGCTTTCTTCAGCATCTCGAGCGTCTCAGAAGGTGATTTCTCGAGCAAAACGCAGAATTTGATGTTTGCACGCTGTTCTATAGACGACATTTCAAAATCCGTCGAATGAAAAATTCTCTTTGTCAGAAATGATCTGCAGCTAACGTTGATAGTACCGGAAATGAATTCCAGATGGCTGTGTGTTTTCCTTATTAGTGCTGCCAACCCCCCAAAAAGATATTTCCCCTCCAACGAACACCTGCGTGAATGTAGGCGACCATTCCGGGAATTTATTGACTCTACCTCGTTCCTTCATTTATGAGAAGTTAGCCATATAACAAAAGAAATTGTTATTTTTTAATTTTTGGTTTCGAATTAATTGCTCAAAGATGGCAATCATATCAATTGTTTATATATTGGTAAAAAACTCTTATTTATTTCCTTTATTTTCATAAGATCGGAACGGTACTTGAATTTAACTTAATACTTCTCAAAATATGACCGTAGACTCTTTCGTTTAATTTCCCATTCTAAACGCAGAATTCTAAACTTATTTACGGCGAGTTAAACTTTACTTTGCCTATGATTCAGTTTCAAAGGAAAATGTTCAATCGTCAGTACAAAGGCTTATGACAGCATCTAGTTTAAAGCCTGGTTTAATATTCATATATTTTAATTAGACGTACTGAAATAGTATTTCACCTTAAAAATTTTATATTTTTTATGAGGTCCTTTTCTGGGAGCTTATCAGAAAGTCAACAGAAGAACACTTCCAATTTTGTGACACTACTATGATAAAAAATCTGATAGGGATTTTTTTTCTAAAATAGTCATTGCAATATCATTATTAAAATTTCTAGATTTAAAAGATTAGAAAAACGAGAAATTGTTCCAATAGCAACAAAGAACTCTGAAGGGGATTTTTTTTCTTGTTTTTAAATGATGTGGATAGGAAGTTGTAAAAACATTTTAAAATGAGAGTTGCAAGAATTGTTTCGATAAAATGATACCTTTTTGCTTTCTTTTAATTAAGAATACATGAAATAATAACAGAGATTGTGAGAACAGAACTTCTTTTACTGATTTAATTTTGCTTTGCAAAAGAAAAATAAATGCCCGCCTACATGGCATAGCAGTATATATCATACTTTAATGCCACGTAGGCGTTTATTTTTTCAGAACAATTTTATTATTTGAATGGAAAAGATAAGCGATTATATTATATTGAGTGTCTAGACTAATATTTCTCAATTTTTCATAATTTTAAACTAATTTTGCATATCATTTTTAACCGCAAGTCTCTTGCAAGGCTTTTCGTTTAATTTGCATCCAATGACTTTTCTTCGTAATCAATACTGTTCTGGTAATTATATGAAATTACCTATTTTTAAAGGTATAGTTTTATTTCCAAAGTAGCAGAATGTAAAATTTCTCACTTTGGTTTCAGTAATTAGATTCTTTTTATTGTTTTCTCTTTAGTTCTCTCTTTTTCGTCCATCTTTTGTTATATATCGTGTGCCCTTACACAGGAAACACTCCTTCAAATTAAGTGCAATTTTTTCATAATTGGAAATTCATCATATCATTCCGTTAAAAACAGATCTATATCAAGATATAAAATTCTATTGTATTTGAAACTGATATTTATTAATGTTCCCTATTATTATACTATGACATTTCATTCAATTTCAAATGTGAACTCAATTAAAAAGGCATTTTAATATTCATTATTTTAGGTATTAAAATAATTAATTTGTGATTAATTTTTGTTTTTGATATTTTAGAAAATGTTTCTTTGTTCTTTCTTTCATTATATTCAAATATAAATACCACATTTCTAAAGTATGTAAGAAAAACATTACTTCATACAGCGCACTTTAGCATGTCTAAATTAAAGAAATTTATTGGGTTGCTTTCAAAAGGAAACGAATGTACGATACATTTATCAAGTCTTTTAATCACAGGAAAAAGAACACTCAATCTTCGCTGTTGTTTAGATTCCACGGAACCACACCAAGTGCAGGAAATCCTCTCAATTTCCTCGAATTATCTTTACTTCCGCTTTAAATTGTCAGTGAACACGAAACTTTTCAGTTTTATTCAAATTGTTTTCGGTTCTATGAGATCCATTAACGCTGTTTTTAGTAGAAAGAATGTTGTTTGATACAGTGAACTTTTTACTCGTACGTCCAAGTAATCATTTGTTGAAACGAAATGGTTACGTTTAAGAGTCGCGTGAATCCACTTCCTGCCTTATTTCATTAAAATCTGATAAATATATCCATTTCGGAAGGCTTCAACTTAAGTGATAATGCCTGTTCTATTTTTTAAATGTATCTTTACGATAGAGTCAAGGAAGTGACATTTGACAGCGATGCAGTGTGTTCGCGCACTAAACATTTCACATGCATGTCAACAAAATCATTTAATGAATTGAAATGATAAAAGCACTTTTAAGGTTTACCTTCCGGTTCGGTTTCATTATAATCTGATAAACTTGTCCCGGTTGCAATTATTTATTTGACACTTATACGATAATGCCTGCTTCTTTTATTTAAATATAGCTTTTATAACAGATTTACGGAAGTGGAACTTGAAAGTGCATTCTTTCTCACTTTGAAACATCTCATTATACACGAAATGACTTTCATTTAGCAGGCATCAAAAGATTTAGATTGATATAAAATATTTTTAGAAAAAATAAACTACTTTTGTAATAGAATAAATTTGAAAGCAACTTTGAATTTTGAAGCCACACTGACGTAATGTTTTCTATTTCTGTTGTTGATGCAAGTGTGGCGTCTGTTTCCTGACTCGATTAATATTTAAAATAATTCTGCCTAAATATTTTGAATGTATTGATTAAAAGCTGAAAGAACCATATCCGAATATTTTGGAAATTACCCGTTTTGTGTGTTAGCTTAGGGGAAAAAAACCCTTAACCAAAATCGGCTGAGGAACATAATGTAATTGCTGTGTAATTATTTTAAATTACAAAATATTAAGAATAATATAAGGAAATTCTGCCTAATAAATAAATAATTCTGCCTAAATATTTTGAATGTATTGGTTAAAAGCTGAAAGAACCACATCCGAATATTTTGGAAATTACCCGTTTTGTGTGTTAGCTTAGGGGAAAAAAACCCTTAACCAAAATCGGCTGAGGAACATAATGTAATTGCTCTGTAATTATTTTAAATTACAAAATATTAAGAATAATATAAGGAAATTCTGCCTAATAAATAAATAATTCTGCCTAAATATTTTGAATGTATTGGTTAAAAGCTGAAAGAACCACATCCGAATATTTTGGAAATTACCCGTTTTGTGTGTTAGCTTAGGGAAAAGGAACCCTTAACCAACATCGGCTTAGGAACATAATGTAATTACTGTGTAATTATTTAAAATTACAAAATATTAAGAATAATCTAAGGAAATTCAAAACTCCTTTAACAAAAGGAAGTGAAAAAGAAAGGTTAACAATTTGAAAATTTAGAAAAAGAAGAACAAATTTTAAATTCACTGAAAGGAGAATAAATTTATGAAATCATTCCGCATGCCCGTAATATTTGAAGACTGCAAATTTGAATTAGGTGAAAGTTCAATGTTTGTTCCAGAAGTTATTTCCAGTTATTTTTCTTCAATTGTTTATCTGCAATAAGCAAATAAGGAAAGGTTATTTTTACTTAATAAGTGGGTTTCAACATGGTGGAATATTTTGCGCATTATACTATAAAACACAAATTTGTCAAGAGAGGGCAGTATTTTAGTAACGTACTACATAAAATTTTTGTTCATGCTGATTTTCCTTCTCATCCACCTAAATTCAAATACATTTATCAGGTTATTTTCGATATGCCATTTGTAAAAGTAATACAAATTTTCCGAAATCTTGATATTCTTCAGAAGAATTTGCTTAAAATATTGCACTTAAAAGACTGTTGTTGAGATATTTAAAAGTAGAGTAAATGGAATAAATATGGAATAAGGAAAAATTAAATATGTGTTATTTTTAGAGTTGCACGACAAATTTGTGTTGACTCCATTTGTTTTATATTCAATTAGAGATGAAAATAGATGCAAATTAAGAAATCTGTCGGTGACAAGGAAGATAATGAATGCCTCAGTAGCTCTTAAGAATTCATCTGAAGTATGATACGTAAGACTAACAAAAACTTGTGAATAGTAAGAATGAATAAACGAGAGAGAAAGACACAGTCCTTTTTGCAGTTCATAACTTTCCATCTTTTGTAAAAAGAGACGATAAATATCCTGCTACTAATAAGAAACACAACTCAGGTTCTTGATTAAGTCTGTCACTACTGTTTGCTTGCGTAACTTTCCAAAAGTTATTTTTTTCTAGTTCCAATTTTGTGCTTTATATTCAAATTTTGCAGAAAAATCAAAATTTTTAGGAATTACTGTCCCCTGTATAGTGTCAAATAAAGCAAGACAGGTTCCTGTATCCGTTACTAATGTTTGCTAGCGTAATTTTCGTAAATATCAAAGTCTTAGAAAGTACTGTCCTATATGTTAAGAAATGAGAAAATGTGGTGCTCCTAATACGAAACATGACTCAGGTTCTTGAATAATTCTGTCACTTACGTTTGCTTGTGTAATTATTCGAATAAACTTCTAGTTTCCGCTTTTAGCTTAGTATTCGAACATAGCAGAAAAATGAAAACTTTTGGAAATACTGTCCTGTATATCATAAAATACATACATTTTTCGTGAAAAAGTATAAATTATTGATAGCTTTTATTATTTATTTTGCATAAGCATTGTGTTCTTAGCATTAATGTGAACAAGGTGTTTTTTTGTACTAAATCATTATATTGTACAACTTTGTAAGTGTCTTTTTTCCCTTCTATCATTCCGTTTTCGAGACAAGAACGCTAATCCTACAGATTACCAACGAGTGGTGATGTAATTGATGTCATGGGTAGCGCAGACTCTCCTTACTATACCTAGGCACCACTATTATGACTATAGCTTCCGTTGTTCTGAAATTAAAGGAGATGTAAGAGGCACCCTGTATATATGCAGATTAACGAAAATGTTAGTTTTTCTAAAATATTACATTTAATGATATTATAAAAATATTTTGTCTAGAATTCTACATTGTTAATTTTGTTGATACAAATGTGTCATTTGAGGGATTTCACTGTATATATTATTTTAAACTAAGTTTTTTATTTTTTTTTAGGAATTTTAGAACGATTCTATTGATTGCTTAGGACATATCAGTTTTTAATAACCGAGATATTATTACGACTACCAGATAACATTTGTTTTGGATCATAATTCTATTGATTAATGTTATTAAATACTTTTGATGGTATTGAACACAAACTTATTTGCATCATTTCTTATTTTTCGCATTTTTAAACAACATGGACGGTTTTCATGTAAAATAACTTGCCTCAATTTTAAGCAGATTGTCTTTTTTTCACCTAAGTTTACTTATTTCCATACAACATTGCTATGATAATTGAAATATAATATTAAAATTGATTAAAGGTTTACATCATATGCAAATTTGGGTGGAACTGATTTGGATCCAAATTTAAAAATAACGTAGAAATACATACATGAGTTTAAATTGTGAATGTTCCACATACTGGGTTTATTAAGTGGGTTGTTTATTTTACTGGGTTTATAGCCATTGATGAGCGTTTACACAAATATTTGAGCTAAGATTATTAATTGCGCGTATGTTATCCTTTTTCCTTAGAAATTTTCGGCTTATTATTACGTTTTATTCACCAATTATGTGCTATGTATGAAAAGTATGAGGAAAAAAACCAAACAGAACTTGTTTCCGAGAAATTCTAAGAAAACATGAGCTAATATTAATATTCATAAGCCTATTATTTTATAAAAAAGATACCAAATTAAAAATAGTTAAAAATTTATGCTTCGCCCTAATTAATACAAGACATAAAGTTTATCGACAAGAAATTTCAATGCATAGTTCGATATAAATTAATTAATTTTTCTCTTCTTATTTATGTAAATTGATTAAAGAAAAAAGTATTCTATCTCATAAGTCAAACTGATCAGAAAATCTTTCTTTAACATTGTGATTTTCTGTGATTTATTTTCAGAACTCATTATTCTCAAGCATTAATTTAATGAATTTATTGTTAAAATTTCTGCACTTTCCATGTTATATATTAATGGAACTATAGAAATAATAGTTATTATCAAAATATATTTGGTGTTGACTATTCTGATGGTAATTTCTAATAAGGTATTTCGCATTGTTTTTCAGATTTGAATAGTTTTCATGCCACATATCATACTTTTATGTACATCTTATGCTTCTTATATCTTTTGTTCACTACTCCCTTTTTAACCGGAGTGGAGTTACCTCCACAAAGCTTCTGCCTTTGATGGTCTCTAGGCATCACAGTTGGTGATACCTAAAGTTGGTATCGCTCACATTATCCTGGACACTAAGGAAGGACGGGTTAGCTAACTATTAGTTTCATTTTATGCAACTAACCCAGCATAATTTTCCTTTTATAAAAGGCAACAATCACTTAAGCTATGAGAAAAAGACCTATTTGTAAAGATTTTTGAAGTGAAGTCAGAGTATAAATTTAAGTAAGTTTTTTGGACCAAAATGCAATCGATATGTTCGATAACATAGTTATAGTTTCAGTTTATGATTGACATATTCATTCAATCACACACATAGTAAAAATAAAACTATAATTTATGATAAAATGCCAATGTTTAACAGCAATTTGACTTTATCTGTTCCAATAACTTTTAATAGTGCCAAATACAGTGTTCTGTATGTGCTAATATATCAAATCATATAGATACAGAAACTATATTTGTATTTTTAAGACTATTCTTAGCTTAAACATGCTAATAATGTGTTACAAACCAGTTTCAAAC
The DNA here is from genome assembly GCA_013235015.1 of Araneus ventricosus. Classification (NCBI taxonomy): domain Eukaryota; kingdom Metazoa; phylum Arthropoda; class Arachnida; order Araneae; family Araneidae; genus Araneus; species Araneus ventricosus. Next base: position 81,403 of record BGPR01003139.1, on the reverse strand, counting down.
CATTTTTCTACATCTGCTGGGTCTGAATGTTAACGGGTTAATAGATAGCATAAATAATAATTTCTAAAAATTATAATAAGATATGTCAATGTATGTTTTAATAGAAAAAGCTTCTATCGCAGTTTTTAAGCATGATGTCCATTTTAGATGATACGAAATGTAAACCAGTTTTTCCAAAATAAAAATTGATTAGAATTCTTCTAGTAGCTCTAACGAATAAATACATATATTCAAGCCATGTATTGCTTCCAAAGCCGCATTCTTTCATATCATAATCGTAAAAGCTCTCTGAGTTATTTATATTCTAGGAAATATGTGTAATATTAGTGAATGAGATCCATACAACATTATTAGATCCTTATCGATTTTCGCACTTTCTTGAAAGCATCTTTTCCGTACCATATCTTTTCATAAGGAATTTTTACAAGCATGCATTCCAGAAATTAATTTATTGAAGGAGCTTCAGAAACTCACATATTGACATAATTTTAATCTTTTATCAAGTTGTTGAGCCTTCGTTTGGAAACAATATTTAGTTCAAATGAAGTTAAAGTTATTTCAATCGAAACCAACTTCAGTTATAAAATTTTCCACAGGAAGTTTCAAAGTTTGCTTTCGCTTCTAGGACATTTAAAAATTTATTTTGTGCAAAAAAAACGGTTAACTTTATAATATAAATATAAATTTCAAATTCAGTTTGAAATATTTTCGATACTAACTACGAGTATATAACTAATTCATTGTTAATAATAATTGTTGTAGAGCTGTATATTTTATTTTAGATTTCTAATATTTTGGATATTTCCTAAATTCCTTTTTATTTTAAATTAAATTCTCCTCTATTAGTTAAATGCTGAGAAAAATATTTATTTTGTTAATTGGGAAAACCTCAAATTTTTTCAAGAGCATGATTTTGTAATTTTAAAGAAATCCCTATCTTTTCTAAGATGGATTATTTTTTCACTCTCAAAATACATAGATAGTATCCTCATTAATAAATCATGTTTAAGAAAATTTAGTGAATCTTTTATTTTTATACACAAATAATTTTAGTTTCCAAAAAGGTTCTACAAAAATATAAGGTTTTAGAAAAGAAAGATTAGACTTGAATATTTATATCTCTAGTAAATTTTTTAAAGGATAAATTTGATTTTTAATACTATCATGCAAACAATATTTACCAATTTATATTTTATTTTCGTTCTGAATTAAAAAAATTCAACTCATTCTCTGTATAAATTTTATTAGCAATTGAATATAGGAAGGTTTTTTAATCTGCTATTTCCTTCTGTTACAAAACTAATTGAAGTGATTAAATCAAAATGTTTTCTGAGACATTTTAATTGATTGTGTTGATTGTACTAAATCGTTGTCTTGTTTTAAGAATATGAAATATGCAAAACTAGCTCAATGTTCCCATTATGAACAAATCCAAAAACTAACCATGCTGAAAGTTATGGTATGTAAAGATCGAAGTATACGAAAATATTGCGATGATACAGTAGACAAGCCTTATAGTATAAAATGTAAGATATCCATGATATAGCTGGAAACATAAGATATCTTTTCTTCAAATTGAATTTTAATTGATTGAACTTCTAAAATAGAACACTTTTCACTATTCTCTCACTACTCTATGTAATGATTCTATCTCGACAGCTTACAGTTTATAATACAGTTTGTGATATTTATAATTTGTATTGAGAAATTATTCTTTGCAATTTCTAAATCATAATAATGGCATATATAGAAAATAATGTTTCCACCTTCATTAAGGACATAGAATTTTCATTTTTATTTATACTTGACTTCAATTATATTGAGTGTATTTCCACGCATTTATTTTAAGTTATTTTAAAACAATATTTGTTCTGTTCTGTTTCAGGTTTGTGGGATAGTTCGACCACTGCGACATGTCAAAATTGGTTGCTAGCCTATTCTAGGTTCAGTGTGGTGGAGGATTGCCATGCCCATCACTCATTTATTCCACACCATGATCCTTAGGTATGCAGACAGAGACATCGCATATTTGCTATCTTGTGTGGCCAGATGGACCTTGCAGGCATCTCATATTCCGACCACGTGTAAGTATTGATTTCCTTTATATTTTATTATTCCAAAATTAGCTGTAATAATATTTTAATAAATTTATGGACGAGTTTTCTGGTTTGTTACATGCCTGTCACTACGTATTTCCGGTATAATGCTAAGTCAATGGATGTCTAAAGCGGAAGTCAACATACAAGCAGATAAAATCAAGGTTTCTACGTAAGTAAACAAACCAGAAAACTTAGTATTATAGATAGGCGGCCGGTAAGTACATTAAATAACAATCATTTAAAAGCCAGGAAGTTTTTTTTAGTTTTACAGACACATAGGGTAGACCAAGGCTAGATGGCCATAGGAACACGTTGGCCTGTCGCGATATTTGTAAAACTTTCCAGTATAACTTATCATATACAATGTGTCTTATTCCGTCTTCCTTCTTTCACATCAGCGTCATTGAAGAAGCAGGTTCATTAAGAACCAGATGAGATTTTCTAATTTTTACTAATCTGAGTAAATTTTCACTTAAAAATAATCGTTTCTTTCTTTACTCATATATAACAATTTCCTTTTTTACAAATAATATCTGTAGATTCTTCATTGTTAATTTAGGGCTGCTTGTGCATCGATCAAGCTTCTTCAGAATAAATCCCTACACTCATAACAAACAAAATGGCGATATGGGGCATGTTGGCCATTATCGTAGAGGCACTTGGCCCGACGAGCCAACGTGCCCAGGGGCAGTTTAGGATGTGTGTATAGAAATATCTCGATATGTGGATTGTACAGACGACAGTTTATTATGGAAGATACTTGTTATGAAAAAACATCGGACTCAATTTTGATTATAATTACACAGTACATTTGAAGATGATGCATAAAATCTGTATCTCAGTTTCTATTGAGTGAAATGCACCAATTTGTATATAATACATAATGTGGATATTACCATCAACTAGGTTATTTAAATTAATAAAATGTAAAAAAAAGAAAAAAACTTTTGTGATAGTGCGTCTATGGGCCAACTACCCTAGTCGGGGCACGTTGGCAACATCTGGTGTCAGTTTGAGGTTTTAAATTAATATTGATATTTAATATATTATGATTTTACTAGGGCGAATTTTTCTGAAGGTATACTGATAGTGTCAGCTTAGAACATTTTTTAAATTTTAATTTCCGTTTTCTAAAAAAACTCTTAGAAGAAAAACGGGCCAACTGCGTTTACCCTACTCGTTCAAAGACAAATGGTATAAAGTTAAGTAAAATAAGTCTTGCTGAAGGATTTCACAGACTTTGGCTGTTGTTTTCAGTACTGCGGACTGTCAATTCTATTACTTTCATATAAGGAGAGTGATTTAAAATAGAAATGTTAATCTGGTAGTTGCGCAGTGTTATTAAATCAGCATATATTAGGGAATTATTCATCAGCACATCAACCTGAAAGTCCTCTGAATTGTTTCTGGTTCTTTACAAGTTTAAATGTGAACAAAAAAAACTACATAAAAGTTTGAATCTATGAACTTGACTTACTCAGTAGACACAACTTTGAAATCGAAGATATGGATTAACAAGTTAAACTCTAATAAAAAACAAAACTTTGGTTTATTTTGTATAAGTATTTGTTGCATTTAAAATACACAACATATATATATAACATAAACATAAATATAAACAAAACCAGAAACAAAATGCAATAACAGTTAAAATACTCAAAATGAAGAAGTGCAATCAAAAGAAGTAAACTTGTATGGTCTTAACTGTCAACCACTTCAACCGCTTGTCAAGTCAGCACTTTTAAACGGTAGTTCATTGCCGCTGGTTCTGCATTTGATCCATTGTCCTCTCAATATTGGATTTTTTGGGTGAGTTTGACACCTTTTTCTCATTTTGTTTTGCTTTGTTGGTTTTGGGGTTGGGTTTATATATGTTTTGTTTTCTAATGGACTTGGGCTTTTATTTTATTTAAATTTTTTCAATTGGACTTGGGCTTTTAGCTTTGTTTCAAACTTTGGGTTTTGTTCGGTGTTCCGGGAAACAAACTTTTGGCTCTTTATTAGCTAGAGTTTTGTGTTCAGAAAACACGAGATTTTGCTTTGCGCCTCGTTCGATTTCCTTGTCTGATGACGCGTCCCGGACGTTGGCGTTTTTGTTTCTTTTATGATTTTGGTTTTTCTTTTTTACAACAGGTTTTAATGCTTTCTTTCTATGTTTTCTTTTATTATATATATATATATTATATATATATATTATTATATATATATATAATTCTGTTTTATAGGAATAATTTTGTAAATGAATTGCTTTTGGATAAACGTAAAATTAATTTTAAGATATTTCCTTTATGTCATTTAGAAGCAAATAATAACGTTCTAACAGTGAAAAAAATCCTATTAGTAGCTAGCAAGTCATGTACATAATTTTTTATTTTAATATATATCAAAACTATTTAAACATTCTACCTTACTTAATGATAAATAACTAAATGAACATATTGATTGCTGCATCTTTAGTTATTTTCTACTTCATTATTTACATGCTATTTGAATACAATGCACATAATGTGCTGTCATTGTTCTTTCTGTAAGGTTAAAAATATGGATATGGACATATCCAAAACTATTTTGCGTCTTCTTGGTGAATATTATTTTATGAGAAAGTTAACTGTTCTGTATTATGTTTTCTCATTCAATTTCTTCGCATAAAAAATACTCACACATAATTGCTTTTATTTATATTTTGACTACCAATAAAATGGATTTAATTATGGTTCAAATTTTTTCTAACGGGAAAATGACATTCGTCTGCGTACGCAATTATTTCTTTTATAAATGGGTGGATGAACTGAAAGTCTCTTAAACTCATTAATAAAAGCTGAATACGATTATTGGCAAAAAATGAGAAAAAAAAACCTCGAAAACCCCATGTTCAACATATCTATATCTATATTAATAATAACTAATTTAGACAAAAATGTCATAACATTATATTACAACGGAAAATAACAATATCTATAATCCCTGCAAAACTTCCATCTTAACTAAGCTATATCTAATTTTTATCTAATAATTAAAATTACTTAATAAATGCCAAAAGAAACTTTGAAAATGTGAAAATATCATACAAATGTGAACATTCTTATGTATATATATGATTGAAAGCTTATACAAAAATTTTACTTGATAAAAACTTAATTAAGAATAATATTGATGTTTTAAGTACATTTCTATTTACTATTAGTATAATTCTTTAAAGTTGAATCTAAATATAAATAACATGAATCGAGTTCATACGTTTATAAAAAATGCCTGTGTATTGGCTTATTAGATATAAAAAGATATTTACTTTAGTTAACTCATAGCTTATTTAGATTAAAGAATTCTGATTTCTTTCATGTAGATAGCTAAATTATAACACTTTAATATTGAGATATTACGGATGGATCCGAAAAATAGGTTACAAGGCTAATAAAAATTAGTACAAATAGACAGAAAATAAAAAAGGGATAAGAGGCATACCCCTTGATCCTTTCCACAAAATCTATTTAGGCATTTATCTGAACGCAGGACCAAATGTTTAACCTGGCTTGGTAGAAATCATGTCCTTTTTCCATATAAGCCAGTTCTCCTAGCTGTTTTCGCATCATTTTAAATAACCTTGTTCCAGATAAGTGTTTGGAACCTAGATTTGGTACTGCCAAATCTGGCGTGTAGAGGTGGCTCCTTGTAATCCCACTTGCCTTGCTTTAAGCACAACTTAGATTTGGCAGCTAGGGTTACAAGCAGAGGACTGAAGAAAGACTTACCTGGAACAGGTTTTCTTCCAAACAGGATTGAAAACAGCTGCAGAGAACTAGCTCGATAGGCTTCGGAAGTAGTTTCTACCAATTAAAAGTTGGTCCCGTCGTTCAGATAAATGCCTAAATAGATTTGTTTATTATGTGGAAAGTATCGGCAAGAGCTCTTAATTCCCCTTTTGTATTTTCTTCTATTTTAATAAATAATTTTATTACCCTGTAACCAGTTTTTTTGATCCATCCGTAAGTGTATTCGGAAGGATTACATTAGTAAGCTACCTGAAAAAAGACAAATTATATTTTAATCTAAGAGCAATAAGGCACTTAATTAACTAAAGCTAAAGTGAACTGAATTACTCCGATCCTTTGTAAATAAAATTTAGTGTTCCCGTGCCCATGCTTAAAAACTCATAACGAATAGACACGCATGCTCTACCCCTCAGACGTCAGCGTTATTTCGAGTAATATCGGTCCATAACAACTCTTCAATTATTAAATTGTCCACTAAAGTGATAACTGTGCTTATTTGATATAGAAATTCTCGTCCATCACAAAGCATCCTAGAGAGGTTAAATTACGTTCTTAAATATTTCATAACATAATTCTGAACCTAAAAAGTAAATTCAAAATTCTCCAGTTATTGTGATATCAACGCACATATGGAGCTAAACATGTTCCAGGACATTGAAATGACTTCATTTAAAAACATTCAATAGTTGTTGCTTCTAATATATTTATCGTTAATGTGACATCTTGATTCCTAAACCTCGAAAAAATGGGGGGGGTATCAAATTCGATAATTATATAGTCGAAAACAGTCTCACAAACTCACTCTTTTTCTAGAAAATACTTAATCTTTTCTTATTAACAGGTGGTGATTTAATCAGTATTAAAATCACTGATTTATCGAGATTTAAATCAACTGATTTTTTTTAAAAACTATGATTTAAAATACCTTTATTTTAAATATCAGTTAATCTGCTTTCGTAAATAAAATTGTTCTTGTATCTTTAAAAATATGATTTTAAAATATTTTTAAATGTATATTTAAAGAAAGAAGAGAAGAACATAAAAAATATTTCATCGAATCTATGAATGGAGTACTTTCCATATCTTTATTTTGAGAACGCAAGCAAATTAGGATTTTAACCCTTGCGGCGCGAAGGCAATAATTTTTGTAAATATGTGAGAAAACATCATGAATGGGGTTTGTTATTGTCTAGACATATGAATCTTACAAAAAAAATGTTTTTAAAAGCTGTTTCATTCCAGGAGGGGGGGGGGGGTGCCTGAAAGGGTCACCTCTCATGAGAACCATAGATACATGCCACCTTGATACCTCGAAAATTATTGTTGAATCGTAACAGAAAATTATAAATTAAAACTGAGAATATTGAGGCAAAATTTTCGAGTTATTTTGTCTAAAATTTTTAAAACATCAGAACTAAAAGATTTCTTATCTCAGTCAAGAATCTTTCCTAAACTTTACTCTAATAATTCATTCTGAAACAAAATTTCCTTAAGATGTTTATACATTCTAAAAAGGAGTAATTATTAGCCTATATCCTAAACCTATTATTCTCTACCATTTATGTTGAATTGAAGGTGAGAAGACAGTGAACTAGGTGTGCCATTAACTGGCACATCTTCTGAGCAAGGTTAAATAAATCTCTGATGAGAAATACAATAAAATGAAAAGTATGAGAGACTCTCCTTTTTTATAAAATAAAATAAATATTGTGAAAGGATACATTTTCACAAAGAAAGAAATATGTAAATGCAGTGAGTTTCATTTTACATTATTGGGAAAACTAACAAGTGTTGGGGACAACATAAATTTTTTATCATTGCAATAATGTTCAATCTCAGACGTTAGTAATGTATATAAATGCTCCAAAAAGATATACAAACATCTACATAGTGCATTTTTAAACTATGATCTATACTTTATAAAGGCAATGTTTGCGAACTTGTGACAATGTCGAACAGATCTATCACACTTACAGTCATGAAATCGACACACAGGTAGTCCTGATGTGTGACTCCACTGCACCTTTAAAGCCTGAATTTAAAATTTTATGGTTTTATTTAATGGTTTTAGTCAAATAGGATTTTAGAGTAGAGAAAGCTCCCAAACTCTATGTTTCATAATGAAACGAATGTAACAGCTGGAGTGTAAATTCATAATATTCAATACAATACTTATCTATAGACAAGAAATTACAATGTTTATTATATTTACCATTTCTTTGAAATTGTATTATATTTGAAAAGTATTATTGTTATATTTTAGTTCACAAATATTTTTAAATAGTTGTTATGATTTTTGAATTAAATTTTTTGAATTTGTTTTTTTAAAGAAAGTACACCTTACTGACTGGTATGTTGTTATATATATATATGTTCAAGACTGTACCGCTCATTGTCCAATATACAAATGTTAAATATATATAAGGTTTTAAAAAATTATTAAAATCAAAAAAAATTGATTTAAATAAAAAAAAAACTGATTTAAATAATAAATCGATTTTTTTGAAAAAATCAAATCGACAACCCTGCTTATAATATACATTTTCAAACATTTCTATAGGCTTGAGAGAATAAATATATAATTTTGGAGAAAATGAGATAGCTACCAGAGTTGTAAAGGATGATTACCCGCATTTCAAATTTTCTTTTCCAAATTTGTGTTATATATTGAGGGAGAAATAAGAGATCCTTCTGATTTGAAAAAATACTCTGTATTTTGATATCTCAAATAATACATGTAGTTGAATAAATGTCAGCATGATACAAACTTCGTGATATTTTAGACTAACAGAACTAAATTTGCAAATTATTTAATTTCTACTTACATTTTAGGGTAAAAGAAAATGTATTTATTTAAAATGTTTTTAAAATCTTTCTACGAAGAAAATAAATACTTATAATTATAAATTCATTCTATTACTTTGAAGTATAGTTATATTTGGTGCGTTTGTAGAACCTTTCTGTCTGAAAAGACGTTTTCATCGGAAAGATAGATCCTAGATGAGAAAATGCAATATCTGTCTTTGGTCTTTTTCTTTTGGCTACGGTAAGTCGTGGAGAATATATCCGATTCAAGCAGACTTGGTGGCTAGTGAAAATTGAAATTCTTCCAAAGGACAAGCAATAGAATTTTAGGTTCTGGAGGAAAATATTCATGGAAAGTTTTTCAGCAAATTTAGCAAAGGGAAAGATAGAAAAAGAAAAAAATGTAAAGTACCGAATAGGAGTTGAAAATAAATTGATTTTAGAATTCCAGAAAAGGTCCAGAAACCAAAATGATCCACATACGCCAGAAATGGAATTCAAAAGTGTTCATTGTTCCGTTTGCGACAAAAATCTATTCTTTCTGTGTTTTCCTGGTTTTACTTTTTTCATAAAAACTTTTAAGAAATAACGAGAAATTGTAGTAATCATCGTCATTTTTCCATGCGGTACGTTTTTTATTTTCTTTAATTCATTAGAACTTGTGGAATTATATGAAAATGCTTTATTGCGTTGACAATTCTGGGGTTGGTATAATAAAAAACTGATTCTATATTTTCTAAATAATCTTTATTTGAGCTGATATTTCTGGAACGTTTGCACTCGAATATTCAAATACACATTCTCCTTTACCTCCATATACTGAGCAAATCGATATTCTTTTCAACTCTGGAAATTCTACACTGACATTTCTTGACTGTTTATCCGTAAAATTGTTTGTTACGCCGTCAAGACCAAATGGGTTGCTCTTTCTTTGAACTTTGCATGAATAAACTTCCTTGTGTCACTGAAAACGACGTAGGCTACCACATTTATTTATTCCGTTTTAAGATGTGGTAGTGGTTTTAATTGTCCACTTCATGCACCGTCTTGGCTTTGCATAAAATCTAGACAACGGAATCTATCCAAAATTCGTCTTGCTATCCCGGCTTTACTACTGATAAAAAAGCAGACATACATTGTAATTTTTTTTACTGATAAAATCATAAATTTTATTGAATACTGATAAAAGCATAAATTTATTGTAATTTTTTCAATACTAATAAAAGCATAATCTTGTGTAAATAATTCCCATCCGAAAAAAATGTCTGAAACCTTTAAAGACTGTGATGAAGTGTCTTAGATTTTTTTTATTTCTTCGTAACAAGCATACAAAGAGAAAGTATTGTAATCGTCAAAAAATCTGAATTTCGAGATTCTTTGATGAATCTCCACGTTTTAGACTCCTGATTCCGGAAAACAATTTTGGAATTATGTCTGTCTGTGTGTGTCTATGAACACGATAACTTGAAAACTACTAGAGCTACGGTGATGAATCGGCATGTAACTAAACATAATTTGTAGGTTCTCGAATAAAATTTTGACAAAATCCGTCAACGGAAGTCTGTCTGTCTTTATGTTCGAGGTCATAAACGTCTCAAAACTCTGAAAGCCGATGGATAAACTCTTATATACAGTTTGACATGGAATGTAGGTCCGTATAAAATTTTAACCAAATCCGTCAAAGGGCTGACAAGGTCTGTCGGTCTGTATAATCGCATACTTGTTCAGTTTTGAAACGAAACTCCTGCGCATGCCTACTGCGCGTATTGGGAGAGGAATGACGTCTGAAACTCTGCAGTCACAAAACCACTTGGAGCATTTGTAATGAAGCAAACATTTAGGAGTCCCTGCCAAGTCCTGCTGCGCAAGAATGCGCAGGATTTGAATTTGTTTTGATCCTTCAACCACGCGTGGTTCCAACTTGGTTTGCTCTGCGATTTAAAGCTTTCTGACGTCTTTATTCTAGTTTTCATATGTTAGGAGCATGGAGAAAGTTTAGGGAGACCACTCCTGCTGGTTGGAATGAGGAAACAGGAAATCTAGTATTCATAAATCTACAATATATTATTTTAAAGGATACATCTTGCTAATAAAAAAAGGAGAATAAGTCTGTGTGTGTTGGCACCTACAGATACAGACTAGGCTTAGAGCAGTGGGCGTGTACCTGCATGAAATGACGCCTGAGAAAATACTGAAACTTCAAGCAATTCCTTTTTTTTCTTTTGAAATGCGATCTCATTTTCGGAACTTTATGCTTGAGTGCAAAGATTAAAAAGTGGAAATAAATTTAAAGAATAACATATAAAACACTTCTTTTGAGTTGATAGGATTTGCTATCATAGATTTTGTAACAAAATTTTGAAGTTTTACAGAAAATTGATGCATTTGTCTTTAATCCCTTTAAAATATAGATTAAAATAAGAAATTGAGTTTTGAAAACTCTGATATATTAGAAATTTATTTCAATAAAAGGCCTCCATTTATCTCTCATTTGAAAAATAATATAAAATGTACAGATCTCTTAATCTACTGAAAAAACCGATCCATACGAATAATAATAAAAATTATTTATACTTTTTTCCCTATAGTCAGTATATATAACCTATTAATTACTGGAATTAAACTGAAATAATTTCTTTTGTTAGCACAGATAAAGCATACAAAACCTTTTAGTAACTATTGTTATATATATATCTACTAGATATAATTCATTATATAATTTCAACCATACTTTTAAATTTATTAATCAAAATTTACAACTTATAAGTTTAATGATGCTTTTTTAGCACCTTATGAAAAGTTAAAATTAATTGCAAGATTAGGGGATCATAAAGTTAAAATTCATCATGTACGATTAGGGAATACGTTATTGAAGGAAAAAATGCTGATTCAATCAATAAGCAAGAATTAGGAAAGTTATTAATTTGTCTGGTGACGTGAAAATTGTCTCTTATTATTTTAGGTAGTAATTTATTCAAGTACATAAAAAAAGATACATTATTTATGTACATTAAAAAGATGCATTATTTATGTGCAAAAAAAAGATCATATTACTTGAAAATTTGATACTAAATCACAATAATTGTATACTAATTTCAATTTCTTCGGATTATGTATTTTAAAAAACAAACGGAGGGGAGGAGGAATCTGACAGAAAAGTTATAGTCTACTTCATGGAAAACAGTGATATTGTTAATCTTCCAACTGCCGAAGGTTCTATGGGCAAGTCATCCTGTCAGTTTTAATCGAGTCAGCTTTGAAATATACTTCTTAAATTAAACTAAAAACACTAACAAGAGTATCAGTCTAAAATTTTAGAATCTTAGAATATTTTTCACTGAAATAAATAAAAATATATACATTATCGACATAAATACCAAAAAGAATTTCTTGTTGGGCATGATTGATGTCATTTAGAATTAATTATTATCATGAAGCCAGGTACTTCAAAACTACCTTTTCGCAAATATATACGAAAAGTACATGGGAAAGGCATTATTACTTTATTTGAAAGTCATTTTAATAGAAAATATCTCTTTTAAACATAGCAGAATATGAGATATATTACTTCATTATTTAATTTTAAATCTTCGTACATAGCATATTGAAATTCTTTAGCATTTTAAATGTAAATTCTTTTCTTCCATGCTATTTTAAAGAAATTAAAAAACTATTTTTTCCTATGTCAATTTAGATCTTTGTTAAATTTTTACTACAATTGTAAAACTTATCGGTCTTTTTTCTCTCTCTCTCTCATTTTGGGAGTTTATCTTTGTTTGGCAGAAAAACTTCATCTGGGTTTTATGAAATAAAAATTTGTAAATCACTATGGGATTTTCATCATACAAATTATGCATAATTCAGTATTAAAAATCGATAAAGATAGTGAACTTAGTTCTTTAAAGAAATGCGATGCTCTTATGCATAAAAAAATTGAGGTATATTTTTCGTCTCTTCACTCTTGCTGATTGGAAAATAAGAATGACACTTGCTTACAATTCCACCAATTTCCGGAGAAACTGATATCCAGTGAATGCCATGCCGTGAGAAACCATAGGAATCAACAGGTCAGAAGAAAGCGTCAGAAAACCTGGTGGAGATAATCATCCCTAACCATCTTCCCTTATCTCCCACCACACAGACACACTTAATTTGTGCTCCAATAAAAACAGCTTTTAATTCTCGATAAGGGTCTTGGGCAGAAATGTCTGAAATATAATATTGTTTGTTATTTTGTCACATGAGGTTTCGTTGTAAAATGACTGTATCTTTAGAATTTTCCACAGTTTGTTGAAATCATTTCTAAGAATCTTGGAAATAAGAGCCTAAAAAACTACTTTCATATTAAATACAACCAATTGATCTCTCATTTCCCTTGCAATTGCTGGGGCAAAAGCCCCACCTGCCCTCAATTCTAGTTACGCCACTGGCTTGAACAACAATGGAATTTGAACAAACATACTTTGAGAGTGGGAATGTGCACTCGAGCCGTTTTTTGAAATTTTAATTAGAATTTAATTAATTTTAAGCTAAATTTTGGCGTTATCCTAATAATCTCCTGAAACTATATACACAAACATTATTTTTAAACTATCTGAAAATGTTTAAAATTTCTTTCAATGATATCAATTAAATTGCAATGACGATTTTTCTCTAATTTTAATAATTTTTTAAAAAAAAATATTTTTGGTTATAATTTAAACAATATCTTTCATTGTTGTAATATATTTCAAACCGTTTTCATGTTCAAAAAATATTTAATTGCATATTTATCTTTCATTGTTGTAATATGAGATCCCAAATAATTTTGCTATATCATATTTTATTTTACCAAGATTTTTGTAAATCTGTAAAACCAAGCTCTCAGAGATATTGTTTGCTATATTAAGAAACAGGTTATATTACTTTGTTTTTATTCTTTATTCAAATATTTTAATCCAGCTACACACTGCTGGTCATAAAATGTGCTGCGTCATTTTAATGTTGAAATCAAATGCATATTTTAAAGAAGAATAAGAAAGTGTGATAGTACCAAATGGGATTAGGGATCACTGGACATGGTCAGTTGTTTGACGCATACTAGGGTACATTTATATAGACAATGAACAGAACAGGACAAGTTCTGGTGGAAAATTGAATAATTATAAGATTAAGACTAGAGTAGTCATAAAATGATCATTTAAAAATGTCACATTATAGTTTAACATTTTAAAAATTCGTAATTCAGATTTTTAATATGTTTGTTTCATTTGTGTAACCTTTTATAATCCTGAAGACTCCTCTTACAGAAAAATATAGAGTATTTCTTCCATGCATCAAACAAAAAAAAAATAACTAAGAGAACAAAATCGTTGTTTTGATATAAAGAAACATGCAATAGTAATGAAATTTTTACAAAAGCAAAACAATATAACACGATACTAAATTAGATAACTATCTCTTTTTTAACATTCATTTTGAAAACTCAAAAAATTTCATTACTATTGCAGTGTTTCTTTTATATAACACAATACTAAATTAGATAACTATCTCTTTTAACATTCTTGAAAACTAAAAAATTTAATTACTATTGCAGTGTTTCTTTTATAACACAATACTATAGATAACTATCTCTTTTTTAATATCTTCACCATCCTTTAGAATCACACTATGACAGTGGAAGAAATGACAAAAAATATTCCAACAATGAAAGCTTAATTTAGAAATTAAGAAAGTTAAAGTGAGAAAAGTATAAGACTACAAATTTCCTAGTGTATTTGTCGTAGACCAGCTTCTTTTGATTCCACCTATGATCTCCCATGTACGTAACTGATGAACATAAGTCTCCTCATACTGATATACAGGGAGGCTAGAACTGGTCTAGTGTTATTCGTCATCAGAACTTTGTCAAAATTATGAGGGTAATCTAAAGCAGTGCCTTGTGTAGGCTTCAGACAGATAATAGCAACAGAGCTAAGACACATTAACAGGAATAGATTATTCAAATATCAACATCAAAGATCTGTGGCTCACATGCAAGAATATTCAAACAGCTTTTCTTTTACTCATATGTTGGTTATATGGATTGTGATATCCAACGATGGAGTTATACTATATATTAAAAAATTCCTTTTCTTGTTGCATTGACGAAAAAATTAAAAAATTATGAATGATTTAATTTACTTTTAAGTTTCATATTGGAAAAGAACAAGGAAAGCCAAAGTATCTAATGAAATGGAAGAAGATAAGGCCAAAACTATGCTAATGTTAAGACATGAACAAGCAAATAGTAAAATATGAAAATGTATTTAATATTGCATGAGTTAAATGACAGAATTAAGAAAGAACTAAGTTTGGGAGAAAAATGTTGAGCGATGAACTTGAGAGACTCATTGAAGTATTGAGAGGTCAACGTCACTAGATTAGACAGTATGAAATTGCTTTTAAGACGGGATAAGTGGTTTCACTCTACCCATTTATTTTAGGCTGCTTCCGTTATTTCATTACTTTCACTTTTATGTATATGTGGAATCGAGATTTCTGGAATAAAATTTATACATACAGAACAAATATTTAAATTATGTATATAATTATTATTAAATACATAATTAAATGGATCATAAATTTTAATGAATTTATTTGTGAAATTTATCGATTCATATTAAAAACAAACATGTAATGCAGAAAATCAGCCATCTTTGCATGATCATGTTTTACGGAACCGCAAATACTTTCAAATTGTTTATTATCTTTCAAAATGCACACTTTATGAAAATTTTACAATTTTTTTATAGTGGCATTATATTTATTATATTTTTCTTCAGCTGCAATTAAATTAGATAAAAATTTGATATCCAGAAGAAAAATATTCTATACTGGAGAAAAATTGCAAAAAAATAAGTGTAAAACATTAAAATATAATATGAGACTCAAAACTTACATTTAGTGCATTTTTATGTACGAGATAACAATTTTGTACTTTGGGATCTATTTATATTTTCCCTTTATTTTATGATACAGAAATGTCGTAATCGCAGACACTAAATGCGTCATTTTTCTGCATCTGTGGTTGCAGTAGGCCTAACGGGTTTAAAACTTAATGTTGCTTTGTTTAAATCCGTGGAATAAAGGTGCTTTTACCCTCCGTCGGGTGCATCTAATCCTGTGAGTAGCGCCCATATTTTCTTGTGCCTAATTGCGGGTTTAACGAGAAAGGTGTGGGACCCTAGTAATCACCCCTATCAC
Source organism: Araneus ventricosus (assembly GCA_013235015.1). Lineage (NCBI taxonomy): Eukaryota > Metazoa > Arthropoda > Arachnida > Araneae > Araneidae > Araneus > Araneus ventricosus. The sequence continues at coordinate 65,505 of BGPR01003139.1, read as the reverse complement.
CTCACATTAGGATATCGTGGATTTTCTCTAGTGCTCTTTCAAGTAAGTGAGGGGCGAGTTTATCTAGATGAGTTGCCATATTAGGTTTTAGTTTTAGTTTCCTGAATTTTCTATTTCTCTTTATATGCCTTGAAAGGTCTTCGTATACCTGTGTCCCATTCCTAATTATATGATTATCTTCGTTATTTCCAATTTATGTTTCAACTGTTGCCATTGCTAGAATCTTGGGAAAACAAACGACAACTCTCCTGAATTTTGGGCATTTTGTTGTTCATTTAAAAGCGCAAATATTGTTTTGTATCACCGGAATGTCTAGTCTGATAAACCTTTTCGTAAGCTGACAAAAAATTAACTTTATATTTCACTTATGAGTTGCGCCTGAACAATGTTAGCATTTATTGCGCCGACGAAGGTTACTATAAATTTAAATATTAATTAATTAGTATTTACAAAAAAGAAATAGCCGTATTTTATAGTGCAAAATCTTTTGTAACAGTTATTTAGTGTTTGAATTTGTCCGATTCCATTTGATTTTATTCTTTCTAAATTATTTTGAATTACAGAGAGTGTTTTTTAATTCTCTTTGAATTTATTTCATATATGTTGATCAGAAAATTATCGAAATAATGCATTTATTTTTTCTTCTGAAAATTGAAAGCGTCTTTTCGATGATTTGGGTGATAGTATAACCCAAGATTAGGGATGTTTCTTCTTCTGTCTATAACGATCATGGGTAGATCCTAAGTTTTAATTACTAACTCAGTTCAACTTCTTCCTGTTTTGCTTTTAGTTAGACTTAACGGTGTCTTAGTAATACAGGATAATGATTCCTTCGTATGTACTATGGTTACATTTATTTGAATATAATGCCTATTACATATCATCTGATTTCTGGAAAATAGATATAAAGTATTTAAAATTACTCTTCGAAAGAAATAAAAAAATGGAATTAAAATTAAGAAAATTTATATCCTAGGAGCATAATACACATCTCTCCTTAGAAAATCGATATCATTCGTATTTTTATATTAAAAGTATTCTTATTCCACGGAGAACATAGAGAACAGTTTGTTTTCGTCCATTTCGTGTTTATAGGAATTTGGGAAATAATCTCTGTATATTTGCTATAAATAACTATCAAATTTATTTCTATTTTGAGCTTTTTGGCACCTTATTAGATCTGTAAGTGAGGGGACTTCCACCACCGAGCCTTTCGGATGCGAAATTACATCGTTGTCTTGTTTTTCTGCTCACAAAAGTCATTTGCAGTGTAAAATGTGACATATTTTCGCTCTTGTTTCACATGTAGCATACATATATAGAGCATTTAGGATTAAAATAAACGCCCGAATCTTGTTCTCAGAATTTATAATCTTTGCTGGAAACATGAGGTAATAAATAGGTAAGGATATCACTACTCTCATTTCTGCCGCTCTCTATAGGTGTGAAGTTATAGCCAGATCATTTTGGAGGAAACTAAATGGGACATAATTATGGTAATCTTCGAATTTATTTTAATATGTAAGGATTGAGGAAAATTTGACTTAATATCTGCGTACATCTTCCTTCTTAAGCTGCCTTTAAACCTTATCGGACACATTACCCAAGAAATTGTCAAAATAACAATTTTGATTTTATTGGCTTATTTCGTTGCTATTAAAGTTCTATTTATTGTATTAAAATTTCAAATATGTACCTTTAATATTTCAGAAAATATTTAGACTGTTATTTACGATGACTAATGAAAAACATTCGCAAATGACAACTTTAAATGATTTTTTCCCCATGTCGGACTTTTCTGCACTTCCATGTTTTCAAAATGATAAGGCTTTTTTTCTTTTTTAAGATAGAGATTTCAAATTTTTTGTACACTTTTATCGCTATTTTTATGATAAAACTGTGCATGCAATAAGCATTCATTTGCGTAGTTTTTTTTATATGCAAGATATAAAATGAGATACTGCTAATTTTTCTCATTTTTCACCATATGATTCAGTAAAATATCTCTATATAAGCGAATATTAGTTACACTTTAAAATCGATGCACAGTTTTATGTAATATATTTCAGTGAGTCTACAAGTAAAATTTGAAGCAAAAATGTTCATATTTGAAAAAATAGTACGGATTTTTAAAAATTGAATTTTTCTTTTAAAAAATGTAGTTTTTAACTAAACAAGCAGATCAAAATGGAATTTTTCTCCTCAAGATGACTTTATATGATTGTTGAGTCTGAATACTATCAAAATTTTTATTAATACATTAAACGAAAACAAATGTTGAGAAGGTAATGTGTCCCCTTAATGAAAGGTTATCAGTTTTTCATTGAAATGAATTGTTTTTCACCTTTTAGTTATTTAATTTCATAAAGGAACGAAGGAAAAATGACAACGCATAAAACGTTAATATAATTATCATAGAAAGAGAAGTTACATTAGTGGACATTTTGATAGTTTTCTTCTAAGCTTGTATTTTAATTAGTGCTGTATGCTAATATGTTTATGTCTGCTTGATGGATGTAAATAAAAATACATGCCGTCGGACATCTGGTAAATATAAAAAAAAATCATGCTGTGCTATATTTTGAATTCTTTCAAACTCCATAGTTTGACAAAAATCTGAGATAATTATTTTTAAATAGCACAAAATTAAATTTAAATGTTTTGGATATATTTGGTTTTCTCATCTTCCCCAATTATAATATAATTCATTAAAAACAGGGAATATTTCACTTAAGTGTCTTTGGTTTTAATACTTAATTTTGGGGGATTTTACTTCACAATTTGAATATGTTTTTTAAACCGCAATTTATTTCTAGGTTAATTTCTTTCAGATTTATTAGAGACATTCCTTACATTATTTTAACAATGCCGATCCTGTTTCTTTCCTTCTTTTTTACGCTTTTCTAGCATATTTTATAATTTGAAAATTATAATTTATGCTTTATTTTTCATTGCTTTCTATGCCAGTGTCAGCTTTGTTAATTTTGCTCTAAATCTATCATTTTACATCTCACCCTACATCTATAAATTCCTGAGGTGATTTATTCATTTAAAGACTATTGGGAACATAGTCCCTTTCTATAATGTTTTATGTTTCTGATAAGTTTAGAAGAGTTTCTCACTTTTTCTTAAACAAAAGATCACAAGACAGTGTTTGTGCCATCTAACTCTACTTTACAACGTCGTAATATCTTTGATACCTCAGCAGCCTTCAATCTGATTGTACCAAGATCGTAGGTCCAAAGGATTACGATATCGTGGATCTCTATAAAATATCTTCGAAATAAAACGAAAAGTCAGCGTTATAATTTCAAAGTTTAAGATTTAAGAATATGATAAAACTGGATAAAAGTTTTGAGCTTTGATATCGCATTGCTTTTACTACTTTTTTGATGTTAAAATGCTAGAATGCATTATCCTGTCATTTATGTATGTGCCGCCAAATGTCCATTAAATCTTTCATTACGTATTCCATTTCTTCTTCTACTATTTGTGACGTCGTGAAAAAGCAAAAGAAATTAAACTTTTTCATTTAACGTTACACCCTTCAATGTAATAACTAAACAATTACTAACTGAAATTTGATGATGAAACTGTATGCCGATTTTATTAAAATTTACTGTTATTCTTTATGTTTTTTGGACAAATTTAATGGCATTTTTTAAACATTGTCTGAATATTGTTCGGCCAACATAGCAGAATAGTTTCATTACAACTATAGATTTAAATTTCTCTTACATCTACCTCTTTTAAGTTCTTATGTAATAATTGTGAATTCGAAAATAATCGCTAATGGAATATTGGTTATCGCTCAATTGATTTCTTCGATGATTTCAGTATCATATTGATTCATAATTAATAAAATTAATATTTCGTGTGAAATTTTAGTAGTTCCAAGAAAATTAGACAGAACACCGCCCCATGTCCCCGTGCCTGATGCCATTACGACAACTGTAGCTGTTGAGCGGACATGGGACAAAAAATGTGTACCCAACAGGGATCGAACCTGGGACCTTCCGCACGTCAGGCGGATGTGATAACCACTACACTATGAGTGCAAAAGATTACGCTTTAATATAAATTTTATTATATTGCTCAAACAAATTAGGTGACAACTTATGTTTGATAAATAATCAATCTATCGACTGCCTTTTTAAGCAGAAATGACGAAAAGAGAATTGAAAAAATCATTATCACGTTGCTCGCTTTAATATAGGTAATTGTTTATGCAGTTTCGGAAATTACTTGCTTTTAATAAAGACTTACACTTGACGTAGAACTGTTTATATATATATATATATATATATATATATATATATATATATATATATACACTATATGCCCAAAAGTATCCGGACACTTGCAGATTTTCACATTTTTTAGAATTTCTCCGGAATGGTTTAACCGACTGCCTTTAAACTTCGGACATGTAAAGAATAGACAATAACTCACATTTTACATTGAAGATTCGGTCCTGAAGGCAATTAGGGGGTCGTCTACAAACTGATGAAGACAAAAAAGTTTTTGTCCCACCCCGCTTCACAGAATACTCATAACAAGATGAAACTTTCAGAAATGGTAATGTTTAATGTGCATAATATTTACAGAAATTTTTGTAAACTCAGCGCAAATATTTGGGAAGACATAAAGGTTTTCTTAAAAAATCTCAAATTTTCCCACCTGTTTTTTGCTTATAACATGCAGAGTTTTCTGTTATATTATACGAAACTTACAGAAAAGATGGCAATATGTTAGAGAAGCATTTGTGTAAAACTTTGGAAAAGAATTGTTGAATAATACAGGAATTATGAGCACTTTTAGTAAATAGTATTTTACTGCGCATGCGCGAAACATAGTGTAGTTTTTTTTTCACAACTTTAAAGCCAGATATATAGGTCAACTTATATAAAAAAATTCAGTTCAATATCATTAGTATTCAGAAAGATATCGGCATTACAACGAGCAGAATCTTAGCTCCTGTCGAAGAGAAGCTAAAAGATGAGGGGTTGTACATAAATTGATATTTTTTAAACTTATATCTTTAAATAGTTATATTGAATTGTATAGTGGTTAGAATTTGCTGAATACCCATGAACATATCTAATATTCGCAACGAATAAAAAAATATTCATGTAGAATTATTAAAATATTTTAAGAAAAGAAATTAATTAGATAAAAAATCGTTTCAATATAAAATAAATATATTTAAAAATATCGTTTGGCCGCAAAATTGTAATATGCAACTTGTTAATAATCATGTAAATAATATAATTAAAGTAATAAAATGTTTGTTATTTATAGTGCCTAATTAGCAGGAATTTAAGTTATGCACGCAATTGATGTGTTCATGGGTATTCAGCAAATTCTAACCGCTATACAATTCAATATAACTATTTAAAGATATAAGTTTAAAAAATATCAATTTGTGTACAACCCCTCATCTTTTAGCTTCTCTTCGACAGGAGCTAAAATTCTGCTCGTTGTAATGCCGATATCTTTCTGAATACTAATGATATTGAACTGAATTTTTTTATATAAGTTGACCTATATATCTGGCTTTAAAGTTGTGAAAGAAAAATCACACTATGTTTCGCGCATGCGCAGTAATACACTATTTACTAAAACTGCTCATAATTCCTGTAATATTGAACAATTCTTTTCCAAAGTTTTACACAAATGCTTGTCTAACATATTGTCATCTTTTCTGTAAGTTTCGTATAATATAACAGAAATCTCTGCATGTTATAAGCAAGAAACAGGTTGGAAAATTTGAGATTTTTTGAGAAAACCTTTATGTCTTCCCAAATATTTGCGCTGAGTTTACAAAAATTCCTGTAAATATTATGCACATTAAACATTACCATTTCTGAAAGTTTCATCTTCTTATGAGTATTCTGTGAAGCGGGGTGGGCCAAAAACGTTTTTGTCTTCATCAGTTTGTAGACGGCCCCATAATTGCTTTCAAGACCGAATCTTCAATGTAAAATGTGAGTTTTTGTCTATTCTTTACATGTCCGAAGTTTAAAGGCAGTCGATTAAACCATTCCGGAGAAATTCTAAAAAATGTGAAAATCTGCAAGTGTCCGGATACTTTTGGGCATATAGTGTAGATTAACAGTACACGTCGGAAGATGGGAATGAACCTGAAGCTGCCCTTCAATCGATAACAACACGTGTTCATTAAATGTAGGAAGTGGATCATTCAATGAAAGATTTGATTTATTTAATGAGAGATGTGGATAGAGTTATGGCATTTATAAGAGGTGGCTGGTTTGAAATTACAGTCTGAAAGATAACTTTGGCTGCTAGAGAAATATCCCACATGAATCGCTCTTTATTCATAGTCTTGGAGATGATGGCAAAGAATTCATACCGATGATATGCAGTTCCTCTGCAAACTAAAATCTCTGGAGCTAATTTGATATATTCACGATAGAGAGTATTCGGCAAGCGCTTATTAAGAGGTCTTCTTCTTACCATTAACCGTTCGCCATTAGCACCGAAATATAAACGATTCTCTTTCATGAACACAAATGTATTCCATTCGAATCTCCAGTCATCTCTTCCAGGACACCATTTCGGGTGGATTTGCTGATGAAGGGTGGAAATAGTAAATATTCCACAGTTCAAAAAAGTGGAAGCGAAATTTCTGGAGACAATCCCTGTCTCCATGTGACTCCATATCCTGTGACAATTGATTGCGTTGCCCTAAAGCATTTAGAACGGCTATGGAATCCGAATTCGCTGTTCTCTCTCGTCGTCCTTGGATGGCATGAACCGATATTCCTGCGTTATTTCGTTCCTGAAATCATTACTGCAGACAATCATATACAGAGTTAACGATATCTGAATAGAATCTTTCGAATATTTCCTCTGTCACCCTAGCAATCCTACCTAATTCATAATCATTCATGTACACATTATCACGCCTGTGTTTCTTTCAAAACATTTCTCACACCTTTAAGCAATATTCACACACATAATTAGAGCATTATCACTTAATACGACCAACAAGTGTAATATTCAGATTTCTTCATCCATTTCGCCTCTATGTATTGATGCATATACTTGTTCTTCTTATATGACAAATATTTTTAATTATGATCGCAATTTCACTAAAGATGGTAAATATATTAAAGATGATTTTTGTTTTATCAAATATCGAAAAGAAAAAAATTATATCTTAAAATTCTTATATTGCTTCTTCTTATTATATTTATATTAAACCATTTGAATCAGAAGAAATGCTGTTTATAAAATATATTTTTACGGTTTTCAACATTCTGGCTTTAGCATGTTTTTAAAATATTCAAGTAAAAAAAAAGTTAATTCCTGAAAAATAAAAATAAAATTTCATAATTTCTCAATATTTATGTATTAAATTTCAAGTGATGTAATTTTTAAAAAATAGTGATTAAATGTTTGCCTTAGCATATTTGTGTGAATTCTATAAATATGATTAATAATATTTTTCTTTTTTCTTCAGTGTTTATCGAAATATAACATCATTCCAAAATATTTTGAGTAAAACTCCTCTTTAAAAATTATTAATCATTATCTTCCACATATAAGAATATTATTGGGAATGACATGATGAATGCTTACATTTTTATTTTTAACCTAGAACATAAAAGACATCATGTATTTTTGAAGTTCATTACTCCCCAAGATTACATTTTCATGTCTTGAGAAAAGAATATCAAGGATAATAAGAGACTGCATTGAAAAGAAACTGACTTATTACATCCTCACTCCGGCATAAAAATGGAATACAGGCATTTATAATAAAAAGGGTGCTCTTTATTATGCTTACAGTTTCTTTTATGTGCCACTGATTAATTAAAAATCTCTCTATTTTTTCAGATATAACATCATTTTCCTTGTGGTAACTTACGTTCTACCAATGTGCTCAATGGCTGTGACGTATTCATGGGTCGGATGCGTGTTATGGGGAAGTAAAGTCATAGGAGAACATACAGTCATGCAAAATGATGTGATTCGATCGAAACAAAGGGTATGTTCAAAGTCTTCCTTTTTTTAAAGATTGCTACATAGACATAATTTATTTATGCATATTAAAAAGAAATTATTACTTACCACTAGTTTCATTAACAAGTAAATCCTGAAAAAGATATTAGTTTATTATTATAACAAATAAATTAGAATTCCAGTAACAACATATTAGATACAAAAATTAAGTACATTAGAATACGAGCCTAAAGTGTTTAAAAGTAATTGATATACCCATAACCATTTTATATGTTATAAACTATATATTTTAATTTTTTTTAAATTTCATAGCTTATCTATGTCAGCCGACATATTAAATTATTAATCATATAAAATCCAGCTTATATTAATTAAAATGTTTTTTAAGACAGGCATTCGAAACTAGTTTTACCAACATTCTACATTTTTAAAAGTAAAAATGACATGACAAATTTTGTAGCAAAAACTTCTAATGAAATTTTTATGAGAATATTAATCAAAAGATACAGATATATTTCAGACTGACGATCATTATTGTACATCCGAGCGTTTACTCAAAAGTCTCGAAAATGAGAAATCGTCAAGAGAGATCTAAACTAAACCTTGAAATTACCTGTCTATTTAAGGCAGATAAGAAATTTAGGAAACTAAAGAACAAAGTATTATTTAAAGCTTGAATACACTACTGAAATAATGTACTTGGAGAGCATAAATGAATCTACTTTTTGAAATCGCCAGCACAGTTCTGTTATTCAATATACTATACTCTAATCTTCGTTTAAGCATTTTGTTCCTACTTTGAAATTCGAAATTCATTCTCACCTAAAGAAAAAACCCTCCACTTGACATTTTTAATTTGCATAACTTAAACTGAAAAGGCGTAAAATAAACAGAGAAATACTGACAATGTGTTTACAATGAATTCAGTATCATTATTTCTGCGTTGATTTTGAAGGAAGCAGAAGTATCACATGTTATAATTTTATTTAATGGAAAATTATCTAGTCTTTTTTTTCTTTCTTACAGATGTTTGAAAAATATAAAAAGGAAAAATGTTTTATTTAAAAATATCTCTCACGTTCATCAGCTTTTTTCATAAGTTCTGAATTACGATAAGAAATTTCACGTTCAGATGAATTCTGAATTATGATCTGTCGAAAGTTTCACGCAGGCTGTTGTTTCCAGCATCTAACATTTTAATCGAGAGTGTTTATGTAAATTTCCTCAAAAGTATAGGCATGAGTAATCGAGAAAATTCCCATATTTGACAGTATATAATGCGATTTCTCTTCAAGTTCTGAAGTTAGAGAGCCGTGGCATACGCTTTAGTAAAATTTATGATATATTGTGCAACTATGCTCTTTCAGATCAAAAACATTATGTTAGCGTTTTTATTTGGATATAACTCTGAAAAATGCTGGGATTAAAAGTCGACATTTTAACAGCACAGTTTGTCTCATATTTTAAATATTAAACTTGGTGTGATGGATGTACAGCCGTCTTCCCTCATTCTATTTAGACGTCGAAATGCACTTCGTAATTTCAGAGTAGAAGTAGTTTTTATGAGTTAAATTGACAAGTAAGAATTTATTACTTTAGAAGTTATTACATTTCACATAACTAAAATGTTCTATACTTAGAAAAAATCAAAATACAACTAAAAATGAATGTCATCAGTTTTTCTAATAATTCTGAGGTTGAATTATATTGAAAAGAATGGTAGTGATTAATTGGGTATCTTTTTTAAATATACGACCGAATTTTATATTTAAACTTCAAGCAACTTTCGACGTATTAAAAACTGCCTTGTATGTGTCAGCAGAATCTCCTTTACCATTTCCTAAACTGTATTTTATGTGTCGGAAGCTACCAGGCAATGAAATAAAATTCATCAATTATTCTAATAATTCTGCGTTGAATTATATTGAAAAAAATGGTAGTGATAAATTGGATATATTTTTAAAATATCCGATCGAAAGGTATATTTAAACTTCAAGCAACTTTCGACGTATTAAAAACTGTCTTATATATGTCATCAGAATCTCCTTTACAATTTTCTAAACTGTCTTTTGTGTATCGAAACGCTACCAGGCTTTGAAATGCAATTTAGGAAGATGACGGTAATGTTAAAAGATTATAAGTTTAATTCAGTCGGAACCAAGATCGAACGATGAAAATGACAACAAAGTCTTGATAGCTGTCAAGAGTTTAAGAATTCTAATTTATCATTTCTTTGTGATAACTTGTGTGAACAAGTTGTTTTAAAAAATTATATATTTTTTGCATTTATGTGCCTTGAACACAAAAAAGAGGAATTCACTGAATATGTGTGATATCGCGCCTTTATGTCGAGTGATATAGAATTCTTGATGAGCGGCACTTTTTATCAGTTCCCGCTTCCCCATTCAAAAAGGAAACCGCAGGCTTTCCCACCAACCGTGAGCTGGTGTGATTGATAGGTAATTGATTCTGATAACGATATCAAAAGACGAATAACTCCATCATATTTTAAAGTTCAAACGCATGCTTCTTCTTTCCAGCAATTATCGTGAAGAAAATGCATAGACTTCAATTAGTTTAACTTTAAAATAAAGCACTGCTTTTTATTATGAAAAAAGCTTTAAAAAGAAACTAAAGAAGCTTCCTAAAGTTTAACTTTAAAAAGCTTCAATGCTTTTTATTATGAAGATATAAACTATTCATTTTAATTAACGGTAAAGATTCTAGAGTCACTTAATTTAATCAAATTTAAACATTCTTTTTATTTTTCTTTGTTTTATCTTCACCCAAAGCATGGGTGGTAATTACTTACATAGATATGTTAAAATTCACAAATAAAATGATATACATAAATATTCTCTTGGACAAATAATAAATAACAATATCACAACTATCCAAGGACATTTTTTAAAAATACACAGCAACCGCACTCACACAAAAAAAAATAGTAATAATACGCACACACACACACGCATATATATATACCTAAAAGAACAATCATAACAGAAGTGTAAAAACATCATAATAAAAATAAACATTCACAAAATGTAAAAGAACAAAGAAAAAATCCATCGAAAAAAAATTGCCGAGAGTTCTAATAAAGAGAGAAAATATTAGTATAAACAAAAGTTGAAAAAATAATATATCAATACAAGCGCAACGAATGCGCAATGATGCAGCAATTCAAGAAGATTTGTGGAAAAATATCAATGTCAAGTTTAAATGGATGAACAAGGAATGTAGTTTATCGTTAAAAGCGTATAGATGCTCATCAGGGTTTAAGTGAAATCTCTACGAACCGCTATGGAATTAGAAAAATCATAACGCTTTCTGCGAACAGTGTTAGCTAGTAAAACGAAAAACACAGCCGTCACCGCGAGCGTTATGATAGACCAAGAATTCGAATTCGAATGATAGACCAGATATTAAAAAAATATTTTACGTACCGAAAACTGAGGGGTGCAATCAACGGAAGACGGGACAAAGAAATGGCTGCACTCGTGGTGTTGGGGGCTGGTTCACATATCGTTTTCACAATATATTAACTGAAAAATAAATTACATAGAGTTAATTAAAAAGGCTCCGAAGGCAGTTGCCAACACAAAAATCAAACTCAAGAAACTTTCAATAAAATAGAAAAAACAAATACAAAAGATAAAAATTTAAAAGGAAAACAACAAATAATTTAAAATTATTAAAACTTTAAAAATCATTTACACTGAACCACCCTGGCATCCAGGATCACGGACCCATAATAACCTTTCAACACGGACCGGCAGAACCCAGTGGAATATCGAGAGCTGCACTCCATTTGGCTGACAGGAACCAAGGCAGAGACACCAAATCTGTTTTATAGAAGTATTAAATTGTGTTTATAATAAAATGAAAGTACTAAAGATCAGAATACTATATACCTAATGTAAAATGTCTATGGTGTAAAAAAAATTAAAAATAGAATACAACACATATAAGCATATATTTTGGAGATAAAATGTTAAAATGAAAATGTTATTTTTTTGTTGTTGTATATTTTGTAATTTTAAAGTCAACTATTGCCTCAAAGCCGAACTTCAATTCTGTAGAAATAAGATACCTGTTTACTGGAATAGTTGTATTCCATTGATATATGATCAGCCCAAATAGTTGATGCTAGACCGCAAATGGAAGTGTGACTTTGTATTCGAGAGAGGTTTTTGATAAGCAGACAGGAGTTTTCGTTGAATCAGAGCCTCGGGAAACCATCAGCTGACATAAGTTATTGGCTAAAAATGGTGGCAAAACAAGTTTATATCCGATTCTTTTTTTTTTTGCTATGTAAGAAGAAAGACACCAGTGCCATTCTAAAAATAGTCCCGTGGAGAATTTTGCGGCACTCCTCAATTCTCAGACAGTTCGCTGATGACAAAATAAAAAACAACGAAGTATTTATTCAATTTCTGTCAAAATGCTTCGAAAAAAGTTGCAGTTCTTGAAGAATAAAAAGAGAAGATTGTGTGTGCGAACTAAACTTAAAAATACATTCCTACAAACATAAAATACTGCAAGAATTATTGGCCCAAACTAAAATAAATATAAATTAACATTTTAAAGTTCCCTAAGTATTTCAGAAATAAATTAACTTTTATATCGCCAAACATTATTATGGTAACTGCGTATGAGTTGTATAAATCTCAATGGGTGAGACAAAGTCACACTCTGAAAACCCTAAGAGTGACAGAAATTCTTGTAAAGAATTATTTAAAAAAGCATAACAAAGGGAAAAAATATTGCAGGAGATTTTACACAATTAAGCGTTCCACTTATTTTTTAATTTATATTTCTTTTCTATTAATATAAAGCTATTTATAATTTGTAAAGTTATTTCTTACTAACGAAATTAACAGTTTACTTAACAGTTTTACCATGTTGCTCAGTTTTCTTTGAAAATGTTTATAGAAAAATAAAAATGCCGTATTGTTAGAATATGTAGCAATAACCTCATTTAATATATGGAATTATCTATATTGGAAAATCCTGATTTAATTGGAGGGCTCTCTGCATAATGGATGATTATACGTTTTCTTTAGAAAGCATGTCTACGGAAAGGAGTTTTCTTTAATATTTTAGTAAAATATGTTATAATTATCACTAAAGTATAATGACTTTACTTATTATTTTGATCATGAGTATTTTTTGTTAGTTTGGCAATAATTTAACTGTGCCAATTAAATGTTATAAATGGTGTGAAAATAATTTCAGGTACCAAGTAGATTCCGCACGAGCATTTTTTTTTTTGTAAAGACTCGTTTTAGAGAGATGGAAATATTCAATAGAAAATTTCATGTCTAGTCAAGGAAAGAAGAATAACATTCGAAGTCTGAAAAAAACACTTGCTACAATCGCTGCATCGGCTGTTCTTTAAAATCCTGTTTCGTATCTTTCAATCATTGGCCCATCCATAAGAAAATTTAACCTCTTAAAATCTGTTTCTGTAAAAATTAAATATAAAAAAAAACGTTTTCGTCTCACAAGTAATTGTAAAGAAATTACTTATCTGATACAGGAATTTATTTATTTAGAAGCCTGCGCCTACTCACAAAACTAAATAATTTAGAACATTTGGCGACAGACGGAGAGAAAAAGGATATAAAAGCTCAAAACATGCAAAAAGAAATATTTAAGTCATACAAAGAACTATACAGTGTTCCTACTTATATCCGCTACACCCCCTTAACTTCTAAACGGCGACAGCTTAGGCCATAAAGTTGGTGTCTAGGTATAGTAAAAAAGCTATGCGCTACTCGATGAGACAACTTACAACGCCATCTATCGGCAAATTTTGAAATTAGCGGTCCTATCTCGAAAACGGTACAAGATACGGGATAAAAGTCAATTACAAAATTGTAAAGCGTCTTCGATGTATTACGAAAAGACAATTTGGGTGCAATAATGCTAAGAACAAAACGTGTAAAATGCGCATTTGTTTGCTCGCATTTTCGGAAATTTTGACGTCATATGACGCGATTAAAAGCAGAAAATGTTATTTTTCGGGCAAAAATGACTCCATTATACTTTTTCTTGTGGAAATAACTCAAATAGCAGATTTATGGACCTTTCCGCCAACATTTCAGGATGCATTACTGTTGCTTGCATTTGCGCACCAACTATTGTGCAAAGTGTAATTTAAACTAGGCTCAAATCTGCATTGTAGATGACGAAGAACACTTTTAATACCGAAAATAAAGGTATATTGTGATAACTAATTGTTTTTTCTCGTTTAAACCCGTTTAGAGACATCACAGTTTCGGAAATCGAGAACAAACAAATGTGCACTTTAAACGTTCATTTCTTTGTATTAATGTGTACTAGGTATCTTTTTGTACTAAATCAAAGACGCTCTACAATTTTGTAATTTACCTTTTTCCTAATCTTGTACTGTTTTCGAGTTATGATCGCTAATTCCAAAATTTGCTGATAGATGGCGTTGTAAGTTGTCTCATCCAGTAGCGCATAGCTTTTTCACTATAAGTAGACACCAACTTTATGGCCTAAGCTGTCACCGTTTAGAAGTTAAGGGGGGAGGGGGTTGTAACTGATATAAGTGGGAACCCTGCATATCAAGTCTATATAATACGAGGACTAATCAGAGAATTTTGACAAGAAACGATGGATAAAAACATGTATAACAATGACAATTTAACAAAAAGAAAGCAAACACATCATGCATACAGAAGAAATCAAAAGGGATGTTTAACATTCTATAGGAATGTTTAATTAATCTATATATATAAAAGAGAAAGTCAATCACTAACTCATCATCGAATCGCCCAAACCACTGGGACTAGAAACTTGAAATTTGGCAGGTGATTGCTTCTTGGGTAGGAAATGCTCATTAAGAAAAGATTTTTCGAAATTTTAATTAGACCGTTAATTGAATAAAAATATCCTTAAATTTTAATAATTATCCGCAATAACTTCGGAGCATATTATTTCACAAAGCTAATTTTAACAACTTCTTAAAGTTCAAAATCTTTGATACCAATTGCTTGATTTTCAATGACACCAATTTCATTTCCATGCGACATGATGCTTAATTTTAATTAGTTTTTTAAAATGTTTTTAAACGAAATTTTTAACAACGCTTTTAATGTTCTAAAGTGCACGAATTTCTTCCTTTTTCTCTGTTCTTTTACGAATGCTTTCTAATTCTTTTGCATACTGATACTAAATACTGATTAAATGGAATAATTTCAGTTTTCTGCAAACTCTGGTTTTCAAAATCCTCTTACCCCGGACAATAAAGTTGGATATTGTAACTAAATTTTCAATTATGGGTGTCTAAATTGTAATGATTAATGAATTATAGATGCCTTGAAGAAATTTATATCTTAATTTAATTTATATTTTTACGTTAAAACTCTTAAACGGGAAAGTACTTTTATCTTGAGAAGTAAGGTATCAATAGTACATTACTAAGCTGACGAAGTCGCGGGCATCAGCTAGCTTATACATATTTCACAAAAAATATTTTAACACTCTCACTACGACACCCGCCCCAGCCGGCCTGGTAGGTTCTATACGAGCCAGGCGGATTTTCGGGCGGGCAAGGGTCAAAATAGGGGTTTGGGTAGTAAAGCGAAGTTCCCACAAGGGTTTCCTCGGGGAGGGGAAACGTCTGCTATTCATGGCTGACAGTGATGAATTGATTTCGCCTGCGGGAAGCTTCAAATGTTTTCAGAAAGAATTACACGCTGAACTTTCAAAATAAGATTCTGAAATAATTTTAACCTGTTATATTTTTTACTAAATTTGTGTTTATTTGAATGAAAAAATATTAAAGTTAAGAATACAGTTTAAAAATTTAAATTTCTTAGAAATTCATTTATTAGAGTAAATTTTTTTTCGAATTTCTTGTAATGAAGACAGATATCATTTTGTACGTTAATAGATTAACAATGATTCCTTTAAAACGGGTTAACTTCTACTCCAGAAAATATAATTAAAATGATTTACTCATGAATATGTAATTTTTTGATTCACTGGGCTTAATTGAAGGATTCAAGATTTTAAATATAAACAAACAAATCAAAACACTCGCAAGCTGTGCTAAATTTTATTAGTGATGTATTTGATTTTTAAAATTTCTTGTAATTTTTCTTCTCGATTACAATACAACAGTTTTTATATTTTTATAAGTTAATTATAAATTAATCGATTAACTGAACTAAATTTCAATTCCTTACAAGAGGTGTTTCATAATTGCAAATTTGTGTTAAAAATTATTTCAAGATTACATAATATTTATAATAATGAATTAAAAAAGATCAATCAGTAAGGAATAATTAAAATAGAATGCTTTTACCTTTATATACAACTAAAAAAAAGTGTACATTTAAAAATTGTTTTTATTAAATTTGTTTTTTCTTAAAACAATGCTGTAAATGGTTTGGTCAATAACGTGTTAAATGAAGACACTAAATATTATTTCTAAGCGATAAGGAGTCATATTATAAAATCATATATCAGTGATTTAACTTCATTTTTTAGAAAAAGGTAAGGATTGATGTTTTTCTACGAGACATTTGAGGGACCAATAATTAAAACACATTCACTCTAAAAGCTTTCCAAACTGATTTAGGATTTGGAAAACTGGAAATTGTCGGAAGCATTGTTTAGTCAATTCATTAAATTTTAGCCAATCTCAAAAATTAAAATTCATGAAAAAAATCAAAAACTTGACTGAATTTTTACCGGCCAAATAAACATTTAGAAAAAATAAAAATAGCTTCGACTAAAATATTTTACCTCAAACAATTTAAAAATATGGTAAAACCCACCGAATCTAACACAGTAGATTTACTACTTTCTGAGTTTGCTGCTTATATTGTTGATAAGTTACTTTATTTTATATTCTTTTTATTTAATAAAAAATTATTTTCTTATAAATTAGGTATTAAAAATACTAGTTGAAATTCAATTAATCACAAAGACTTTAATCTTGAATCAACTATCGTGAGATATAATGAATGGTGTATCAGTTTTGTTAATTAAATCCATTTACTAAATTCCATCTATGTTATACTCTTATATATAAATCACTTACAATACTTTCAATTTTCTAGTTTATCTTTTTTCGTACAAAGGAAATATAGACGTTCGCAATTTTATTTTATTTCATACAAACATTTGCGCTTTCCTCAAAAATAAATTCCCTTAAAATTGTTTATATTTCTTCCCTAGTCTAAGAAAGAAGCGTGTGTTTTTCTTACAGAAACATATGTCTCTCTATGTGAAAAGAAGTCTGTTAACCTGTTGCATTGTCATTACAAAATGTACCATCAAATCAATCACCGAATGTCACTATAATTAGCGTTAAAAATGACCAAGGAAAGAAAACGCTACATCTGGCCTTTACAGTCTATTTCAGAATCATTTATCTAGTAAAGAGTGGTAAAATTACTGGAACATGTGTCAGAGAGATTTTGCTATAGAATTGGGAGCCTTGCTTTGTAAAGGAGCTTATTTTCTCTTGTTCAGCGTGGATTGAACAGGACACAACTGAATTCCGAAGGTGATGTTCTAAATATTCCCTTTTTATTCTTAGTCATTTCTGAAGGTTACCAGTTTAGGATGCAACAGGTTAATTTATCTCTCTTAAAAGGGATACCATTTTTGTGAAAAAGAATTGTGAAGAATTATAATCCAAAAGTTTATCAAATAGCTAGTAAAAGGAATATAAATAGCCATGACAAATTTCATTCCCTGACTACGGTGCTACATATTATTTTATAATTAAATAAATTGTTTGAATATATTGAGCAAAATTAAATTAAAAACAAAAATATTATAAACCCCTACTATCGGGTTAACAATTGAAAAAATCCCATTATGTTCTCCATCGAGGACTGTATCATTCAACTAGGGACCCCAGAATCTACCCCTGGGTCACGCTCCAGTGCGCTTTCGACCACCAACTGTGAGGAGAAAAAGGGAGAAGGCGGACGAGTCCATTTCACGAATCCATATGTCAACAAAACCTCCGTATACAAAGGTAGTAAGATTTTGAGGGCCGCTAGGAGTCAGAGGGTTAAAAAATAAGCGATTATATGTAGGAAAGGTGTCTACGGGATAAAGGTTCTAATTTGGTGCAAAATGAAAAGAGAGAGTTAAAATCAACTAATTTATTATTTAAACACAATTAAAACATTTAACTATTTACAAAGGGGTTAAAACAATAAACATAAGAGCAAGTTCACCTCCGAGATAGCACCAGGCTAATTCATAATTTACTTTCGCTCAGAAAACGGAGAGCCTAAATTATAACGACCGCTTCGGTGAAAATCCAACATCGAACTGATTTTAATTCCTGCCGCGTGACGTGACTTCACTTCGCCATAAAACAGACGATTTTATTAGTGGTGCCATCTCTTACAATTTTAAATGAACAAAAATGCTAAAGTTAGTTTCTACATATATTTGTCAGAATAAAATTATTTGTGCCTGCATAGCATTAAATTATATTACTTTAGTTTTATTTTAAAAAATATTGAACACTATTAGAAAGTCATAATTTTTCTGAGTACATAAACTAGTAGTTCTGTGAATAGTAGACCTCGCCACTGACTCTCCAACACGTTGAAATCCGTTAATTCCGTTATTCTTGAGAGCTTGTTTTTAGAAATTTTAAAAATGAGTTAAGGTAAGTCATGCAAGATTGATGGAATATTAAAGAAGCAAAGTTAAACATGAATCTCTGCTATTATTTTATATTCATCATCCAATATACGTTATTAACTTAGGGCTTAAATACCCTAGATGAAAGGGTGAAAGTTTTAACAAATTAATAATACTGAGTGTTAGTCAAGTTCAAACATCAATACAAAAATTATTGAGTATTAATTTCTCAAAAATTCAAAACTTTGAGGAAAACGCTTAAGTCTTGAATTAGCATAAACTGTAACTAATTAAGTAAAAGTTTTGAAGTTCCATTGTTACCTTCACAAAAGTTCTCAAATTGTTTATCGATCATGTAGCGCAAAGAATTGTTTTTCTCTTCCAAATAAGAGTGAATTTTATGAATTATTTCGGATTGAGACAAACAGAGATTTATAGTTTCAGTGTTTTGAATATTCAACTAAACATTTAAAAACATTTTATACTCAATGTTTTACACTTAGTTAAAATAACGAATTTATTGCATATTTATTTGTTTATTATAGATTAATCGAATAAGAAGAATTCTTTTTAACTCTCTAAACGTTTCACGCGCACTTTTCCGCTTCCCATATTGAGTTCAAAATAAATAATTCGTGTTTATATGTATAATTCCTTAAACTACCATGTATAAAATATTTAACATTTCAGAGACATGATTTAACGCAATAAAGATCCAATTACTCACTTTAGAAGCAAATTTTAAGACTTTAAAGCTAGTGGATCAAAATAGCTAACCGCTTACAGAGTTAATGTGTGAAAAATTCTTCTTCTAAAATTTGGAAAATTATATATTTGATGGCATTCATGACAAATGAGAATAATAATTTACCCGATAGAAGAATAGATTTCGAAATAATTTTCACTCCATGCATTTAGAACAAATTCAGTTTTACCTTATTTTTGGATTTCTTTTCCATTACGAAGCCACTCGAGGTTTACTGAAAACGATATCGTAATTTTTGCTTCAGATAGTTGACGTAAATGGCAAAATGCCAACGAATAACGTACAGACTTTCAATTCCCAATTGGATTTATTGTATATAATGGTACAAATAACGAATAACGTAAAGAATTTTGATTCCCGATTGGATTTAGTGTATATCATGGTAACATGGACGCATATTCTTTTATTTATAAGCTCTTTGGAACAGAATGGTGATCATTCATTGATGTCACAATACTCTCATATTCTACTACATCGAAACAACTGTAGAAAAGCAAATAATAAAAGAGGGGAAATTCTGTTACATTTATTAGTTCATAATCATCCAATAAACTTCCTATGACTCCCAAATACCTATGAGAAAGGATTACTCTGCATCAAAGGTTAATTCAGATATAATAGAAACAGTTATGTTATAATCGGATTTTAACGCGTTCTTACACGTTTACTGTTTTAGATTAATTGAAATTAATTATAGGATCTGAAAACATGTAGAAGATTTTATATCCAATATGTAAATATATAGTATATATAATCATCATGAAATATCCGCGAAAGTTTTCTTACCCATTACACATTACATTAATTTTGGGAAAATCTTTTAAATTAAAATATGTTAGAAAAAATTTTGCATATGATGTTAGAAAAGTCTGAGAAACCTTTTTCAATAAATATGCGTTTAAAGGAAAAAGTTGTCTTTCAATTAAGAGAATACGGAACCTGGGGATACGAGACTTTACGGAGGATGAAAGAAAAGAAATTTCAAATGATATTTATTGTGTGTTAATTTGTATATATATTATATTTCATGTATATGTGTACAGAGATTACATTATTATGAATTTTTTAATGCTATAGGAATATAATCCTTTAGTGGATCAATATATTTTAGCACCATTTTTTGTAATTTAAATTTCTTTAAAGTATAAAAGGAGAGAGAGAGAAAAACTGTAGTACTTATTACAACTAATACGAATCTGCCAGATGAAAAAAAACTTTATTAAAAGTTATTTATAGATGTGTGTTTGAATAGTGGGGTATAGTATTTATATTAAATACTTGTTTCCAATCAAGTTCGTCTTTACAAGTAAATATGTGGACTTCTTTTTGTACAAAAGTTTAGAAGCTATACCAATAAGGCAGTAGCGTAGCAAGGACTATCATTTTTTTTTTGTTTCCTTTAAAAAAGTCATATTGAAATATGCACCCTTGTTTTGTCTTTGCAGCACCCCCCTAGATTTGCAACCTGAGCATCTACAGTCCCTGCATCCTCCCCCTTCTTCCCATATCTATACCTACTAAACCCAAACACATCTGATAGGTCATGATACTATCAATAGGTCTTAACCCTCTGATTCCTAAGACCATTAGAATAGAGGGATCTCAAAATACGGGAATGCCCATGTTCCTGTTTCAAGGATAAGGGAAATTCACCTTCCCCTTCATAAACCACAATGAAAGCTGGCACTGCCCGAATTTTAAGAAACCCCCCCTTTTCCCCCAACCCATCTGGGCGAGCTACTCTAAAGAAAAAAGAGCGCTCCGCGGGTGTGAAATAAATCACATTTAACGAAAGGGGGTGGAAATTTCGCCGTGATATTCTTACGTTTCAGACGGTCACCGTCTTTTGTTTGAAGACACGTTTGGGACGTTCCCGTATCGATAGCGTCAATTTCTTGAGATCCTTTCTTAACTGTAGAAAATGTAAATTTGTGCTTCTTTAACTATTAAATCAAAGAAGGATTTTCCTATATTCCCTACATCTTCCAGATTAAAAAAAACACATAACAACAGTGGCGTACCTACATAAAATGGAGCCCAGGGCAAATACCGAAACTGCGCCCCCCCCTTTTTTTTCTTTTGAAATACGATCCTCAATTTCGTTTCGGAAACTTTATTCCGGGGAGTGCAAAGATTAAAAGTGGAAATAAACTTAAAGAATAACATATAAAACACTTTTGAGTTGATAGTATTTACACATTGCAGATTATTTTAACAAAATTTCGTTGAATTTTCATAGAAAGATTGGTGCATTTTAACCTTAATCCCTTAAATATAGCTTAAATAAGAAATTCAAAGTTTGCAAGAAACTTTAGATATATTAGAAATTTATAAATAAAAGGTGCATTCCATTTATCTCGTATTTGAAAAAAAGAAATAATATGAAATGTGCACAAATCTTTTAATCCATTCAAAAAAAAATCCACACACATATGAATAATAATGGAAAAAATATGTACATTACCTCTTTTCCCCATAGTCAGTATATAAAAACTCTAAACATTGAAGTAAATGTTTTGCTAATACAGATAAAATCATACAAGAAAACCTTAGTGACTAATATATTTAATTATATTCACAATATAATTCATGATATAATTTCATATATATCTTTAAATTTATTAATCGAAATTTACAACTAATAAATTTAATGTTTTATCTAGCATCCTATGACAAAGTTAAAATTCATTACATGTAATTAGGGGATACGCTATTGCAGAAAAAATGCAGATTCAAACATGAATTAAAATTATTGCTTTATTAATTTTGTTTATGACGTGAAAAATTGCACTTCCTTATTATTTTTGTAGACAAGAAATATAATTATAGAAGTGTAATTTTATAAATTTAGATTCATACATTTTATGCAGTGTAAAACTGAAGTTAACGAAATTGCCATGAGGAATTTCGTGTTTTATAATTAAATCAGATTAGAAAATTAAAAATGTTTAACTTGATAATAGAATAATAATTTAAATTTTTTCGGATTTAATATATTTTGAAAAACAAACGGAGGGGGGATCTGACAGAAGAGTTACAAGTCTACTTGCTGGAACGAAATTGGTGAGATCAAACTTCTAAATGCCGAAAGTTTCATGAGCAAAGATATTATTCCAGATTTTATTGAGTCTAAAGCTTGAATTAGACATCTTTATTATAAATAAAGCATTAAAATTGAAGTAATGAGTCTAAAATTTAAATCTAGAATAAAATTCTCTGAAATAAATGAAAATATATACATTATCGACATCATATCAAAAGAACTTCAGGATTGGGTATGGCGATATATCATTTCTTACAATTAATTATGATCATGTTCAGGATAATAATCTTCAAAACTATCTTTTCGCAATATTCAAAAGAAAAATATATGGAAAAAGGATAATTAATATATTTGAAAATCATTTTTTGAGGAAACAAATCTGCTGTAAACGTAGCAGAACACTTGAGATATACTTCATAATTTAAATTTAAGTCTTCTTATATGCTTATTTAATTCTTTAGCATTTTAAATTTCTTTTAGAAAATCCTTGCTATTTTAACGAAAATGAATTATTTTTTTTCAATGCCAATTTAAGATCTGTTTGCAAGGTATGCAAGATCTGTTTAATTTTCACCAGCAATTGCAAAACTTTATGCGATCTTTTCTCTCTCTCGCTGGTTCTTTTTTTTTTCGTTTGGCAGAACAATTGCATGTAGGTTTTGAGACATAAAAATTTAAAATAAACACTATGACATTTTAATCATACAAGTTATGAAAATATTCGTACTAAAAACAATGCAAAGATAGCAAACTTACGTCTTTTTAAATTTTCTGGAGAGCTCTTACACTACGCGAAAAATAAGGGTATATTTTCCGTTCATCTTTATTCTTTCTGATTGAAAATAGGAATGACACTTCTGCTAACCGTTTATGACCAATTTCCGAAGAAGCTGACAATCATTCAGTATGAAGCATGCATATCGTGAGAAACCATAGAGTCAGAAGAAAGAAACAGTAACCCTGCGGAGATAATTATCCCTAACCATCTTCCCTTATTTCTCACCCCTTCGAGAAACTAATATTTGTCCCGGTAGGGATAAATTTTTTAGGGCTTTTGTCCCGGCTCTAAACGAGTTTTTAATTTCGCGATGAGAGCTTCGGTCAGAAAATCTCGGAAGTATAATATTACTTGTTATTTTGTCGCAGCTTGAGGTTTCCGGGTTGTAACAATGACTCCATCCTTAGGATTTCCCCACACTTCGTTGAAACTATTTTAATTTTTAAGAATCTTGGGGAAAAAGAGCTTCAAAAAATGCTACTTTTATATTAAATAGAACCAATTAATTCCTTAGTTTTGCGCCCCAGGGCGCTTGCCCCACCCTTGTTACGCCACTGCATAACAATAAAACTCATAATATCTACTATATCTTTACATCTAATATTTTCCGGATTCGGGCAGAAGGCGCTGTTTTCTAAATAAGAAGCTAATAAATATGCACTTATTATGAAAACACCTTGTGAAAATTCAATTTATTTAATTATTAACCTTTACTCTCGCATTTCCATATATTATTTGCATTCATATTTGATTCTCAAATGTATGCAAATTCATATAAAGTAAAGACGTTTCTCTTACACAATTGTAAGGGAAAACATAGATATTCGTTTTTAGTATAATCAAAAGATGTTTTGAAAATGTAAAACACCTTTATATAAGTATCCATATCTTTAGCATCTTGAAGATTCACACTTAAACAAAGCTTAAAGCGATGTCTAAATTCTTGTATGCTGTTATCAGATTAAACACTTTTCAGTCAATATAACTGCCAAAGAATAAATATTCTCCATTAGAAAATAATTCTGAAGAATCATCACTTTTCGTCTCCCGTTATTTGAGCATATAAATAAAAATTCACAAAAGATTTCATAGATTTTTTTTCATTTTTTGCAATCCAAAATATACAAAATCTTCCTTAGCTACGTCGATGTAGAAATCTTCTGGTAGATAAATCGTTACTGATGACCATAGTTACCCAGAAAAGTAGTTTGAATAACGAGTAGTCATTATGTATCATTCTTATCCACTCTTCTATACTTCTAGAATGAGTAATACACCGTTTGATCCATCTTCTTAAATCAGCCTAACACAAGGCTTAGTTCTGAGCCATCCAATTACTTTATTTGATGGTACTAGTAGTTTCAGATTATTTGTTCTGAGAAGGATAGCAGTTTCAATCTCTTGTAACATCCCCGGAAGAATATGTTTTATAACAGAAACTGATTATATTGCTCAAATTTCTCCTGCATATTTTAGCAAAATTTGATGGTCAGAGTTGACATGCAAGAAAACTTCACTTTAATTCTAATATCAGTCTTCCATCTCGAATAAGCGATATTTATATATTATTCCAGAAAAATTTAAAATGAAACTGATGTGAGAGTTTTGCTGTTATCCAGGAGTGTCAAAAATACATGTGATTGGCAAGAAAGGCTATCGACTTAATAACATAAATCATCATGACTGTTGATAACATTAACCATCATGATGATTGTATCATGGTATTTACAAAAATATGAGGTAATGATTTTATTTTTCAAATGCATGTATTACACAGAATGAAAATTTTCTTCACGTTAAAAGAACATAATCAGTTTGTAAATTTTA
>BGPR01003139.1:0-20449 GCA_013235015.1 Araneus ventricosus | reverse complement strand
TTTGTATCGTTTTAAAGATGTAATGATTTAAAATCCTGCATTAGCGTGATGCTATGACGTTATTCAGAAGCCCACCAAGCTAAGTGACACAGATACCTTCAAGAAAACAAATAACAAGCAACAGCGCACATTTTACTTTCCACCTCCCCCTCTGTAATTTCACGGCAGAAAATGATAGTCAGTCTGGTATAGTAACCCTCCCCTCCTAACTTCAATCCACCCTTCGATGTTCCCCCACTCATCGTTGCAGAATTTCTTGGAATCCACTTCTACAAACTCAAGATCCCCCCTCCCCCAAGCAGAGACGAAAACCCCTTTTGGACTCTTCATCCTTCATCCAAGCAATCGCTATGTACGAGTGACGCCTGGACAGCGCCATCTATTGAAGCTCTGGGTTGGTACAACACAAAATATTAAATAAAAAGTTAACAGTCAAACAAACAGACAAGAAAGCTAGTTAATATTACATTCGCATCTAGTTCTGAGCTATGTTGAAAGTTTTAAGTCTCCAGCTCATCGGGAAGTTAGTTTAAAATCGATTGCAAAATTTGTACCGAACAGACTGACAGATAGATAGACAAGAAAGCGAGTTAATAAAAACGTGGTAAAATACAAAAATATGACAAATTAAAACACACACACACTTTAATTTATAACACTCTTAATAACACTTTAAACGTCGAAATCAATTTTTATCATTAGTATTGGGGTCTAAATAAAAATACAAACGCATTCGGCGTTGAAAGCAACACGATAATGTTCATAAGTCTCAGGGAATATCAAGAAATTTCCAAAATTTTGATTTAAAATTGAAATATGTCATGAGTGACATTAAAATTCCATTTTAATTTGGGTATTTCTAATAGCGCTTCCAGCTTTTACGATTTGATTCCCAGAGTTTTGATAATAAATTATATACATTTTTATTTTTTAGTTCACTGTTAAACGCGTGTTTTAATAGCTTTTTTAATTTATTAAAGAGTACGATTTTTTAAATTTTAAAATCGAAGTAAATGAATTGGTTTAGAAGATTTCAAAAACCTCAAAACTCAAATTAAAAACCATTTTTAACCGCTTAATTGCTTGCATAACAGAACTATTGGGTTGTTCGGAAAGTTTCCGATAGCAGATGCTGATCCATACAGGGACAAAGAATCGTTATCAGCCTCTGAAATTTGTTTACTGAAGGGTTCCTTTACAAATATCTGTGTGTACATTGATTTAATTGTGTTTGTTTAGTATCTGTGTAAACATAGTGAACGACAAAGTGTGTTTTCGGTATTTAGTGCTTTTTTACTAGCAAAGAGGCTAGAATGCTTTATAGGAGACGAAAAAGACATGCTCTGCTTACGGAGACAATGCTGAAATTGAACAAACAATGTATAAATGATTTGTGAAATTCAGACAGAGCGAATTTCACGTTTAAGATCTGCGATGCTCAGGCACACAGTCCGCGATTGATGATTACCAAATCCAGGAACTCGTGAGAAATATTCGACTTCATACCACTCTCGAATAGACAGAGAGACTCGAAGTGTCGAATTCGATCATTTATAAGCAGTTGATGTGACTTTTCCTTAGTAGCCGGCTTGATGTCTGGGTACCCCACAAATTAAGAAGCGTCTTTAATTGGGCCAATGATCCATGTAAAATTTATGCTCAAATATGATGAAAATGGTCCATTTTTGAAACGGATAATAATGGGAAATGGATGGCCTAAATGAATGCTGGTCGAAAACGGTCATGGAATTATACGAGTGCGGCGCCATCAACCACCACAAATGCCACTAACCATTCCCAGAAACTTATGTTCTGTTGCTGGTCGAATTAGAAGGGCATAATGTATTTCAAACCATTATCATTGTCTGCCGAGTACGAAGCAATTACTATAAGCCAACATTAATATATAACCAGATATTTATAAACCATTGACCAGAGGTGCCAGTACTGGCCAATTTGTAAGTGGCTGCATTTTACCAAGATACCGTTAGACCACAAACATATTTGGCCACCCGGTGGAAATTTTGCATCTTGGGTGTGATGTCCTGTCCCACCTTCTATATAGTCTTGACTTGGCACCTTCGGATTTTCCTCTGTTCTGCTGTTTGCGAAATTCGCTAAAGGGAAAACATTTCGATTACCTAGAGGACTGCAAACAGCACCTTTGTTAATTCTTTTACCGATATGTCCAGACATCCTATAAGAGTGGTATAATGAGACTTCCCAAAAGATGGTAAAGCATTATTAAATAAAATGGTGCTTATATTATTGAAGAAACTTCATTAGTAGTACGAAAAAAAAAATATTTACAATTTACCTTATAACATCTTATCCTCGTATAAAGTTCCATACATTTCTATTGCAGTAGATGCTCTTCCTGTGCTTTCCGTATATTTTAAAAATTTCACTTGATTTAAAATATTACATCTTTTCCATATAATTACGATTTCTTGTAATCTTTCTTCAGAGGATTCACTCAGGAATTAAATTTTTTCAATCATAGAAGAAAAATAAAGTTCTTCAATTATTGTTAATCCCCCATTCTCTTTAATGCCAAGGACATTACCTTTTGAATGAATATTTATACATTTTAATTCATTTGCTGTATTTGGGATTTATCTCAACTTTTAAGTTCTAATTCTGCTGACTATAATCATTACGGAGTATTGGATGTTTTTTTTTTAATTCCTTTCTTAATTGTGAAAATCTTTTTTAATTATCTGAAATTATTTCTTTATTTGAGCCAATTTGTAACTGGGCTTCTAAAAACATTTAAAAGCTTAACACAGTGAGCTGTTGTTTTACAAAATTCTGAATAAAATACGCATGCTTGTATTTACTTTTGCTGAAAATGACGAAATTTCACTCTCAACAGAAGAAATAATTAGACATATTAATTAATCATTTTTAAGTTAATAACCTCATTCATATTAATTTCATGACCGAATAATATATGTCATTAAAAAAGTAATATTTGTAGTGAAATTATTATATGCAATTAATGCGCAATTTCATTCGATAAAATGTTTCCGACATTTTGATATCTGCTCTAATTATGTTATCAAAATCATGTATTATTTTATTTTATTTTGATTTCAAAAGTAATAATTATTTAGTATTCCTTGTTCAGAAAATTTCTTAATCGAGAAAAGTTTTGAATATTAATGCCTTAATTTTTTATAGTTTATATAAATAAATTCTTAATAATAAATACGAACTTTTTTCATTGAAATGTTTCCGATGTTTTGATGACTGCTCTAATTATAAAAATGAACTCTTATGCATTAACTTAATTAATTTTACCATAAAAATATAATAATGCATTTTATGAAATGATGCAATTGCTAACCAAATTCTTCACATCATTTCACAACTCACTCTCTTTAACATTCTTGAACAGTTCTGGAAATATAGGACAGAATATTTTATGACAGCTTCTAAGCATGAAGAAAATTTCATAACTGCTTGCAACTTCAGACGATTTGGTCCCTCGTGAAGCCCGTCATAATATTCTAAACATCAAAAATTTAATTAAATCTTTTAGAAGCAATTTCTTCCTTTTTAAAGTTCTAAATAATTTCCTAAATATAATACATATCTTTTAATGTCTTCTAGATACTTTGAGATTAATTATAAGTTTAAATAAAAACTTTTAGTTTGCGTGTAATCTGTTGTGTTAAAATTCTGGTACTGGGAAGAATAACTGTAATAACCATAACATTTTGCAAAATCATGTCTTTGCAAATGGAGGAGAGGAATAGAAAGACAATTTAAATGAATTATTCAGTTCTGATGTTGCAGACTATCTAGGTCGGCTCATGAGTTGGAGTCTGGTAATTCTAGAAATGATTTGATGGAACAACTTCCATAATGAATAATATTACTGTGGTAATTTCATATCACTTTATATTGTGAAGAATATTTTCTGATTATTATCTATTATGTATGTAACGTCAAATCTAGTAAATGCAAGGCTTAAATACTTCATATGTATACAAAAGGAAAAATTTAGTTTCTCTACATAGAATGCATTTATCCGCTTTTACTAATATTATCTTCTTTTGTCTAGGTTTCGTGACGTTACACTTTCGGAAATAGCTATTAAACAAATGCGCGTTTGAAATGATCTGCTCTTAGCATTAATGCGCACAAGATATGATTTTGAACTAAATCGATAATGCGCTACAATTTTGTAACTGACTCTCTTGCCCTATATCGTACCGTTTTCGAGATAGGAATGCTAATTCCGCAGTTTGCAGCGAGGTTCACTTCGCGTAGCACATAGCCACTTTATTATACCTAGGCACCACTTTCAGGACTATAGCTGCCGTCATTTTGATGTCAAGGAGGGTGACTTAAGTGGACACCTTGTATATATTTACGTTAAAACGGATAATTCTAAAACGAAACTTTATTTTAAACTCTTAAGCACTTTGAGTTTTAATTTAAAGTTGACAAGAAACTAAACATCATATAGTCAATATTTTGAATTCGTAAAGGACAGTTAAATATTAACTTTCCTTTCTTCTTTATAGTCTTCATTATAACCTGAATTCTATTCCATTTGGAGGCATTTGACAAAATTTTGTAGCATTTTCAAGCCACTGTTTGAAGTAATTCATTCTAAAACTGCATGTTAATAATTGCAACATTCTGGGTTTCATGAAAATAGCAATGTCTGTTTTGTGTCAACCATTACAATATACATGAATATAAAAAATATCCCTTACTTTTTAACTTTTTAATTTTATTTTTCATATATACTGTAATTGAGGAATTCACTATATAAATAATATCATTTAATGCTAGATAAAACAAACATCTGCATTTGATAAATATAATCATTTTTTCCCAAGTCAAAAAGAATATAGCATGATTATTATTTAACTTTATTTCGTAATCCAAATAATGCGCCTGTTAAAAAACAAATTGTCTTTATGTTTGATGAACCCTCTTAAATCAACGCACTTGCGTTTTGAATTCTATAGAGAATCAGAAAGATACTACATCCACTGTTGAGAAATTCTGACTGCAGTTATACCAAAACAATATTAGTAAACAGCTATATCCATGAGTCCAGTATGATGCTTTGGTATCCAGTTTATAGTATTGAGTCGTCATGTTTGGGTAGTACATATGAGGTGATTCCATATGTTTATGTGGAATAGCAATGACTTGCCTTGGAAAGCATCGGCCATTCAAATCAAAATTTGCGGCTAAGTTATGTTTGGTGTAGACAGATAGAGCTATTATAATACATCGGAAATGTTTCGGAAGATCTTGCATTAGCAATGCAGAATTGGACACTGAAAACAAATGTCTCCTTTTAAATAAAGTTAGAGACTGTAAATTCAACGCTTCTTGAATATATTGAATGAATTTTATGTACAAGTAATTTCCAACTTAGCCATTCGTTTCAGGGGCTAGTGTATGGCACAATGTGGGAGGAGCGGCAATTAGATTACGCCAGGTTGTTTTTCCCACCCTCTGCTTCACATTTCTACCCATTTTTCATAGTTTATCATTGTAATCTGTTCAGGAATCATACCAGAGAGAAATGGAGAAAACGGATGACGGATAAAATAGAAATAGAACAAAATATATTCTGCTTTTGTTGAATAAATGAGCATCTCTCATGAAAGTTCTCCAATTCTCCGTCGATCGTGAGTTGGTTACCAGATGTACACAATTTTTGGCAGTTTTCGCTGAACTCCTCTGACTCTAGCTAATTTATCAGTTTTTCTGCATGTGTTTGTCGTGTCTTTGCCTTTGAATCTGATGACAGCACACAAGCTTCTGGCGGATTGAATTCGCCGACTTGACGCGAGTGCAAAAGAGAAAAAATAATTAAAAATTTAAAAAAAATGGTTAGAAGTAGTGTTTCTTATTTCAAGGCATTTTTCCCTTCCCGGGAACATAAAAGTCATTTCCGGGATTCCCAGGAATGCATCAAAGTCTGAAAAAAAATCTAAAAATTTGTTGTTTTTAATTGACATCAATAATTACACAAGATGAGGATATTCATAAATTTCAAAATTTATACTCCTTTATACATTGAGCTACAAAATTCAAATAAAATATTTTTATTATTCATTTTTAAGGTATGATTTTAGAAAACATAAGCAATCTATGCTTCTATCTCTCAGCCTAGTTCTTAGCTTTGTTATGAACAACCCAGCAACAGAAAATGTCCTCTCAGCTTCAGATGACATTTGAGAAGTTGTTTCCAAAGCCTCAACCCAGTTTCATAATATTTGATTATCGTTCTTTAATATCAATTAATGCCTTTGAAACTGCTGATTTTATCTCTAAATATCTTTCAATCATTGCCAACAAACTTTTCCAGCGAGTTTTGGGGTCTAAACAAACCATCTTTTCACAGCCAAACTCTGCTATAACAAAATTTTGTAAAATATCATTC
Source organism: Araneus ventricosus (assembly GCA_013235015.1). Lineage (NCBI taxonomy): Eukaryota > Metazoa > Arthropoda > Arachnida > Araneae > Araneidae > Araneus > Araneus ventricosus. The sequence goes on along the minus strand of BGPR01003139.1, from coordinate 14,028 downwards.
TTGAGCGATGATTTTCTGAATAATTTTCAATATTTTTTGTTCCTGGGAAACAAGTATAATTCCTGGGAATCCAAAAAGTATAAATATTTTATAATTTCCCGAGAATACTATTATTTTCTTCCGGGAATTCCCGGGAACCAAGTATAAAAATTTTATAATTTCCCGGGATTCTGGTTTCCCAGGAAAGGAACCCTAATTGGAAGGCAGAAATGAGAGTGAAGCAATCGGCTAGATGCATTGTACTCGACGGATGCTCCTGTTGGGTTAGAGGGAGGGAGAGGTCTCGGGGAGGAACAGTCGAAAATTTACAACAAGAAATAACTCACTGGCGTACTCTGTACTCCAGACCCTCCAAGTAAAGGTTATTTACCGAATGATTATGAATGTATTTCTACGAAAACTGCTCATCAATTTTTAGAGCATTCTTTTCGTCTTACATGCCAGATATAAGCCGCTTATTAAACGAAACGTATGAATTATTCTATTCCTGGACTTTATAACATTATTGATCTTTCTTTTTTGAGGAACATATGTACTTTAGAAAAAACTAAGAAGAATGAAAATAAACGTCTGTACATTTGGAAGCAAAAGAGAATAATGCCTGATTTCACTTTTGATATTATTAAATTTTTTTACGGTCCGAACAGCGCAGTTGGTTAGACATGTTCCTTCGACCTGTTCAACCCCAGCTCGAATCTCGCCTGAGTTTTGCCTTCGTTCAGTGTCAACAAATACTTCGCCAACTTCTCTCTCTCTCCTTTTTGTCCCAAGTCCACTCAACCGGTTTGGTTGCCGTTAAGGCATCAGGCACGGGGGCATGGGGCGGCGTTCTGTCAGTTCAAATCTGATCCCAAAATTGTATTATAAATTTGAACATTATATAACGAAACTCTAGAAAACAAATTTCAATCTGCCTTGGTGAGAAAATTATTTTCTAAAATATGATTGCAAGTTTCCCTTGTGAAAAATACATTTTTAAATTGTGGAAATTCAAATATAGAATTTAAGTCTTCACCAGAATTGGACAATTATAAAGACCTTATCTGTTTTCTTTCAGTATCTATAGCATCATTTAGTCACAAGCCTGTATGCTTTGTATCCTTGTGGATAGCGTTTTTGAGCCTTTGACTAGATTTGAATTTACTCCAAAAGAGATCAACTTTTTGAGCTATTTTGAAATGGAATCCAAGAGAGAACAGTGCGCAGAGTCAAGTGTTGGTAAAGCAGTGTATACTAAATAAATTTTTGACTCTACGTGAGCGTTATTCTACAAGGCACTTTTAAGAGAAAATAAAACATGAAATTCTTAAAAATAAAATTTAATCTCAAAGTACAACAAATTCAAATTTTAACGAGTCCTAGATTCCATCATCAAAAACAATACTTAAAACTATGAATAAAATATTATTAAAATTTTTTTTGGATGTTGTGGTAACACATATTTATAATTTCCCTTGAGACGCTTTTGGTTTTTAGCAAACAGAAAATCACCGAATCTATACTTCTACTTCTTAGATATATATCTTTTTACATGTTCAATGAACATCTCAGCATTAAGATATATTTATTAATCAAAGCAAAATGTTACTAGTTGAAATTTATTTCTTACAAGAAATTTTCGGCATTTAAATTTTCTATGCTTAACATAGTTTTTTATAAAATAAATTGCGTTTTATTAAATTTTTAATCATAAATTTTATTACCCAACTATTTTTGCATTCTAATAAATTTGTTTGGGAAATGAAATTCTGTGATGTATTATAAAGTACGTCTACACAGAAAATGAATTTTGATGTTAGTTTCCCTGAAGCTGTGTTATTATTAAGTCATCTCATATAGCTATGAAATTGTGAACATTTTTTCATCTTAATCTTAAGAAAATGTTGATAGATACAAGTACTTCTGTTCGTGAATCTAATTAAGATACACAAATTTATTCAGCATTGCATGAATATTTTTATTGTTATACTTAAAAGATTTTGTGTAGCACATACAAAGAGCCAAACTTGAACATTGTATACTTCAAGTGTTTCTTGACCTAAATTGTGTGGATTTCTTTCCCAGAATTACCTCTAGAGGAACATCAGGGATGTAGTGGAGTCGGAACGGGTACTTTTTTTTTTGTCCAAGAGAAATAAATAAGAAAAAATTCTGAGAACGTCCTGAAAATAAGGTAGGTGTGACAAAGGTGGCAAATGTTCCTAAGGTAACCCACCCCTCAAAAGTAGAATTAATTTCATTTTTAATTACAACATGGTGCTACTGCATTGTAAATCATGAATCTGCAGTGCACGAAGCTGAATTTGAAGATATCACCATGATCGGCCTCCATGGTATGCAGAGATTTCACTTTTGAGTAGTCGTTCTAATTTCCAGGTAAGAAGATATATTAATTTACACGTGTTTAAATTGTTAAAACTTTGAGTTATGATACGTTTTCTGAAAGCTAATTTCTTTCTCTTTAACCACCTTTACTTCAAGTCTAATAAATTTATCATATTAATAGTTTTAAGTCTTGCAAATGGCGACCATATGCATGTTCCCAAGATGGCCCGGTTGTCGCGCCACCTTAGCAAGCAACTATGAAAATCAATGTTGTAAGGGTAATTTTTAAAATTTCAACTTAAATATCTGAAAAACTTATTACCATTTATCGTTAAATTTATAACAATAAAAGTTATATTTTTTATTTAATTATTGAATTGTAGTTAGAGTTTTATTTGCATATCCGAAAAATCTCACGAAATCTAAAAGAAACTTTTGTTAATTCTTTGTCTAGTTATTGTTATAAGTATAAACAAAAAGTATTGAACATTGTAATAGTCTTCTAGAAGTAAAAATAGTTTTCCGAGTATTTTTTCACATTTTAAAAGTGATTTCAATATTTGGACCACCTTCGGAACACTATGCGCCAAAGATGGCCCATCAACTAAAATTTTGAAATTTTATTATAAAAATAATTAAATTTCATTTTACAACGAAAAGTATACTCGATATGTGTTAGATATAAGTGTAAAATTTTACAAAAAGAAATTCAGCCAAACACACCTAACCAGAAAATTCTTAAAAAATCCTCAAAGCTTAACTATGGCCACCTTTGGTTCACCTACCTTAATACGATTTTTGTCACCCAGGCGTCATAGCGTTCCTGTGCTGCTTTTAGAGCGTTCCAGCATTGCTTATTTTCAGTTCACACCACTGAAAAACATCCAGCATTTCTTCGAAAATATGAAGATACTTCAGTAGATTTCTTTTGACTCCATAGATGCCATTGCAGGAGAATTTTTTTTTCTCTGTGTAAGACTAGCCTTCTTTCCTATTTGGATTTAAGATATGTCACACCACAGAGCACAGGCAGAAAATCCTAACAGAGCTAATTTGTAATAATTTCTGATTACCGTGAAGATTGTTTTACTTTTGCAAATTATTATCTCTAAGTTCAACGACTAGATTTCTTCTTAACATGATGTGAAATAATACAAGATCAAAAAACCAGTGAAATATATATTGTTTGGTTCTTTGATAATTTCAAAACTGTGTAAATTACTTTAATATTTTTCAAGGTCTTTGTTTTAAGTAGATAATTTAATCCAACCTTAATTTAAAACTTTCTTTTTTTAACATTAATTCAGCTACATTAAAATAATAACTGCCTCAAATTCCATTTTATTAAAAAATGGCGGAAAGAGCTATTGGAACCAGCAAAGTTGAAGGAAATTTATTGTTTTGAGAAGTTTTAAGTTTCACTTTGTTTTCTGATGTAAGTGAATAAGTTTGCAATTAATTCTGTGCTTTGATAACGTTAAATACGCGGCTATAACATTAATGTGTGCTATGAAAAGTAACTCAATACTTGTAATTTTATAAAACAAATGAAATATATCGTAGTGTTTTTCTCAGCTATAAGCAGAATTTCAAGTTGATATGAAAATTATTCTGTGTATTATTCTAAAAATAAATCTGGTTCATGTGTTTTCAGAGGAACATTATCGAAAAAAATTGCTTCAATCGGATTATGTACTAAGGACATTTTTCCATTTACATGACATGAAACAAAGCCTGGATATAATTTAAAATCTTAAGAGGATATTTTATAAAACATTTTAATTATATAATAGATTTTAAAAATAGAAAAGTAAATCTTCCTACCTTTATAAAATCTTTTCACATATGACACAGATTTTATTAAAGAAAGGCAAATTTTCCTGCATACTTTATGTGTCTACCATATTTCTTGCTAAGTCAACAAAAGTAAGCATAAACGGATATTTAGCAGCAAGGAACTGGAAAAAATTACCTATGATTAATTATTAAAACTCGAGGAAATGAATTTTACATATTTAATATAATAACATACCCAAAAACAAAATTAAACTTTTGCATGATAAGACAATTATTCATTTAAAACGCAAGAATTATGAGATAAATTTTAGTATAGAATGGATTGCTTAGGAGTGGTATAATGTACCAAGGACACAGGCAAAATTATTAGTATAAAGTTCTAGAAGAAAACTGTCGAGAGCTTGTGTAATGAACTTTGTATTTTAAAAAAACTCTTATGAATTGAAACTTTGTATTTGCGCAGAAAATTTATAAACTCTAAAGAAAAATTTGTAAACAAAAATATGTAACAGGAACTGTTCTAATAATCCGTCGTGGACAGAAAATTGTTGAATTTTCAATTAATATTCGGTAGAATAACATGTGCATTACAAAGCACATTAAAATTTTAAAAAGGAAAAATGAGTATTTGTAGAAATTGTACATTTTATTTTATTATCAAACCAGTTTCCTAATGAGATTAGTCACGTGTATTGGCCGTTTCATCGAATTGGAGGAAAAAACAATGAGTTCTTAATTAGGCAAATATAGTATTTTAGAAGAAAAACTGCACGATTTCGCATGACTGGCTGTGGCACTGCAATCGGAGTAACGATTGGATTCGCTTGCTTTTACTTTTCTATTCCAATTGGTTTTTATCATCTTTCAAGGAAATTTCATCAAAGAACAACTTACATTTTTTCCATGCATTTGTCAGCCTTGCACTCTTGTGAGTTTTTAAGTCACACAATGCTTAAGTACAATAATTTTTGACTACACATTGTAAGTGACATCTTTACGTTGACGAACGAACAGCTGAAAAACATGGGAATATATATTATTATATAATAATCTTACTACAGAAAATTTGACTGAGAATGATAAATTATAATTAATATCATTAGATAAGAATATAAATTCTCCTTACTCTTATTTGTATTTAGAGTAATATGCGTAACATATTTAATATTATTGCCTGACAAAAGCATGACTTCAATTTATTTATTGTTATAACAGTGTATGATACCAGATAAGTGGCGACATTATTTTGAATTTGATTTAAAATGAGACGAGTACGATTCTACGATGTTATGTTGTACGCAGATACGGAGTGTAATAGCTGTTTTTTAGTGTTCTAATAAATGTCTGTTTAGTCTTAGAAGAAGTATTATGAATTTCAAACAAACAGCTAACATATGGGTATTCTAGAATGCTAGAAATAATACTACATTTTTTTCAAATTGTTTACTAAACAGTACAAGCATCGAATTTACTTCTCACTGTTTCCATAAGAGTAGTTTTGAAGCTCTATACCATCGTATGTTAATTTGAAACTACTAAGTGTATTTCACGTTGTTCGTGCAAAAGTTTCTGCTGTAAAGACATATTATTCACGTTTAACCAAGACTTATAAGGTTTTAAAATCAAAATTTCCTCTTGTTCTGAAAACAATCGTATTGTTATTTATTATATGTTGAGCTGACTAAATTGTAAATTGAATAAAAGTGAAATCATGACTTTGCACATAAAACGGGATATCAAAACATGATTTCAAAATATCTCGAATGTAAATCCTTATTATTATAATGCAGAAAGCATATATTTAATCTTAAATACCTTATCATATTGAACAAATCTTATTCTTTCTTAAATGACGATTCAATCTCAACAATGGAAACATAAAAATATAAATTTTATGATCCCATATTGTAGAATTCAACCACAAAGAAGAATTGCTTTACGTTGTAATATTACCTGTTTATAAAATTCTATATTTTCTATTACACTGAAGGGTGCTTCTGTTCCCTTCTGCACTTTGAACCACAACTTTTGCTTTGCAAATTTTGATTTTCGACTCATTGTGTCTTTTTTTAATTGAATAATTTATAATAATAGCTTAAATCTGTTAATTATTTTTATAAGCCTAAAACATTTTTAAATTATAAATCGGTACTCAAAGTGCATAAGGTCGTATAACAAATTTCATTTGGTTATTTAGTTTAGTTATATTAACTTCCGAATTAGAAGCAACAAGAAAACTATTTTGGACGGATCCTCCTATTTCTTAATGTCATATTAACCATGAAATGTCATTATTTTTTAATGTCGTATATAACCCATTAAAATACCTTATTTTAATTTCCAATAAATATATAGCTACTCACATACTTGCAAGCAAAAGAACATTTTAAAATATTATTTAATTAGAATAATTAAACTCAATTGTGGTCACTTGGGATAGTAACTTTTGAAATACAATTTAATATAACGTCGTAAGTATGAACCTTGGTTTTTTATGTTACTTAACAGGAAGTTTATGTGCAGCTTTATGAATCTTTTTATGGTTATTCCTCCAGACATCATTAAACAGGACAATAACTTTTGTTTATTTTTAACTGCTATTACTTCTGGGACCTTATCTGATCAATGCCAGGCACTTTATTTTACTGTGAAACAGAAAAATCTCCTTTTATTGCGAAACCACATTAACATTCTACATCTCAAACATTGACATTTTATTCTTTTCCTTAATATTATTATTAATTTTAATATTCTTATTATTTTACATATTATTATTTCTAATATTGTGTACCCTGATTAAGAACATTTAGTAACTGAGATGCCTGTCAGCATCGGATTTAATTCTTGAATTTCAAATTTTAAAGCATGAAATGATTCATTACTAATTACTGAAAACCAAACTTATTCATATTACCTGTTAACGTATACATTGTTAATCACGGAATAAAAATTCCAAGAAACGTATGATTCATGTAATGTGACATGTGATTTTGCTGACGAAAAATATCGGGAATTAAAAATATCGGGTTCATGTCGAGAGCCACTAATAGCCTCGCTGTGGGTGTTTCCCGATAACGTGCCAGGATTTTGGAGCTTCGAAACTTTATCTGTACAGATGTCGCATGATAATACAACAAGTTTATGTACTTTTTAATGACTTTTTTAGAATAAGCAAACTGGTCAAAGTTTTTTTCCGAACTGAAACATCACGACATAGCAGGGCCAGGGCCGTATTATGAAACAGGTAAAGCAGGCAATTCTTAGGGGCCCCGCAACTCCGGGAGACCCAAGATTTCTAGATATTTTGGAGGTATTTTCAAAATTTGATTCAGGGTAATCAAATTTTGTTCTTTCATTTGATTTGCAAAAGCCATGTACTCGAATATATACACATTAAAATCGATTTTCGTTTAAATTTTAGGACATTATTTTGAGGATTATTTTCATGGTTTATATTCGATAGAAGATCAGTGCGGTCCAATTTATTTTACATTTTGTTGGTTGACTCACAATTCAACAGTCCTGGTAAGCTTTAAATATTTAGAGTTTGTTCGAAAGGTTTCATTTTTTAACATTTCGTTTAAAAGTACTTATAAGATAAAATTCTAAATTTTTTATAAGCGAGATTCTAAAGTCAATTCTCTTGGAGATGACCCACAATTAAATATTTTGTTATTTCACTTTAAAATAATATTTGTTACTTAAAAACTATTTTCATGGATATTAAATTAAAATCAATAAAAAATTTTCTCTTTTGGAAAGGTTAAAGGGGAGCCCAAAAATTGCTTTGCCTAAGGGCCCCTATAGTGTTTAATAAGTTACGCTCACTCGGATGGCCAAGTCGCACATCATATGCATATTCTATCAACATCTCGATGTTTGCGTCTTACAAATATCTAAATTCCAAGAAATAAGTACTATTAAAAATAAAAGTTGATTAAAATTGCCTCCAGAGGTAAAAGTTAGAAGCAGGGATCAGAGCACAGCGACATAAAACTTGATTATATTTTTAATGAGTTAATAAAGTCACGATGCATGCTCTTCAAATGCATGCATCTTCCTGGAAATTGATTTTTTTGAGAGGAGAGATGACACTTCCCTAATTGCCATCCTTGCAATTTATTCACTGTTTGGACATTAAACTTAAAAAGTCTATTTAAAAAATTAGAGAAGAATGCACTGCATATCCAGAAAGACATAAGCTCTGTTAGTATAAAAAAGCAATCATAAACAGTAGCAAGGGCAATATCAAAGACAAACCGATAGTAAGGTGTCATTCAGACACACTCCAGCTTTTCATCAGATTAAGTTAAAGTTATAGAGGGCGCCACTGTCACAATCACACTGTGATTGGGAGGTACCGTCAGTCACAATTATTGAAATCATGAGACATGTCGTTTGTAGTCTTTGAGGTAATTTTAAAATGTACAATAATCTAAGTAGTCGAAGTTCTTAATCCGTCCTCTTACCTCATTTACCCACGCTAAACCAACCAACAAGACAACCTATAAAATCATCTACACATGTGCCAAACAACAGCACAAATTGTGTCATGTATGTCTCAGCAAATATTTTATTATTTTCAAAATATATTATTGGATGTGTGCCCCAATTTAATTAATTGAATTTGGAAATGTTCGTGAACATTCGTGAATACTTCCGTTCTAAGAACGATATTACTAAGAGAACTCATTCCGCAGCGCTATATCTTTTAATTATCTACTATTTTTCTAAGTTATAATGCTTATACACTGTTGAACCACTGTTTCTATTATAAGCTCCATTTATTAAATGTTGTTGCACATATTGGTGACTTCGAGTAAAAGATGTATACAAGTTTTCACCCATCTCAAAGGTGCTACATAATGAATTTAGAAGTTTGGAATAAACAAAATACAGTGGCTAAAATGTTATTATGGTAAGACACCTATTTGTGAAAATTTTATTTTCTGGCCTATTTATTGTATTAAAATTTATTCCTTGAATATCTTGAACATAATACAAGGATGACGTATATGTTTCATTTTCTCTGCCCTGTTTGCTTCTCAAAGATTGCAAATATTATACGCAGCAAGCGTTTCATATAAATCAAATGATTTATTAACCCAGTCCAGGCTTGACTGTTTCCTTTGATGTTGCAAGACAGAATGTTGGATGATGAGAAGAAGAATGATTGTTTGTTAAAGAGTCATACACTTTTTTAATATTGTATCTCTCATTGACAGTTGTTAATAAGAGGGAACTGTTTGGACGGCAGTGTTCTTTATTACCCACAGCATGTATAGCAGCTACTATTCTTAAGAGTAGTATGTTTCATTAAGTAGTCATTTTGAATCATCGGAAAATATCACTTACTTAAGAAGAGAAAATTGCGTCATTTTATTCTTAAATATACTTATCAGTGACTAAGAAATGAGCAGATTAAGTAAAATATAATTATATTTGTATTTTTGTAACTGACGTAATGAGAATAATCTAAAATTCGGAAAATCATAATTTTAATCTAAACTTCATATTTTTGTAAAAATAAAGAATTTTGAAAATAATGCTTTTGGAGACTAGAAATAATATCTGAACAGAAATTGCATTGGTAAAAATGTTAGGGTAACGGCGGGTAGTTTGGGCTCTAAAGAAAATTTAGTATAAAATGTATATTATTTGGTTGGAATGAGCTATAACTATTAAAATCCTTCTTTCAACACTTTTCCATTTTGATTATATTAAATAGATTTTTCTAAACTATGAAAATTGTTACCACAACTAAGTTTTAAGGCGACGGGTAGTATGGGTCACACTAAAGAACACAAGGTTTAAAATAAAAAATAATTTCTTTGTTAGAAATGGACATATTTTGATTCTGCAGCCAAATTACAATAATAGAAGTAAATTTGCTTATATTTCAGCATTATCTATTAGTTACTTAATCTTAGTTAGATATTAGTTATTTAATTGATTTTTCTTCTTTGTAATGTACTTCTAGGCACACCGCAATGGTCGGATGTATTATTCAGACATTTTATTTTACAAAAAACACTTGCAATTACAATTAGTTTAGTTTAAATTAACGACCCGTTTTGTTGCGACACGAGGGCTAATTTCGGACGGATCTCGTAATTTTAAAACGCGGTCAGATGACAAGGACAACACCTGAGCATTCACTCCTCTCTTCAAGCTTCCAGACTACAGCAACTGGATGATGTTTCGCTTCTACGTGTAGATGTAGCGCGCAATAACAGCAAAATAGTTTTAGAACATGAAATCTTCCAGCCCCGAAACCACCTGGACACCAGGCCACCGCAGTCCCCTTGCGGTTGCAAGCTTCATGGCGTTCACGGCTACTGTCCTCGACCCTCGCCTTCAACCTTCTTTTTTAAACTTAGGCGTTTATTGCTAAGTTAAAATTATGTTTTATTCACATGGTCCATGCTACCCAATTTTGGCATGGCCTACCGACTTATTGAAAGAAACTCACTGTGAAGGCTACAGTCGTGTTAAAGGAAGCAACATGAAACTTTTACGGCATAATTTAAATAAGTAACCCAATAATAAAACTAGTTTCATAATTTTATTCTTACTTGTGAAGTGCAAGGTCGTCAAAATTATACAAAACAATCACTTAAATCTTCGCAAACAAAGAAAATTTACTGAAGAACGACAAAAAGCAGTTATGCGAACCAGCCATCTGCACATGGTACACTGATGCTATGACTGTACTGTAGGCATAATAAAGGGCTGCTATCTACCGGCAGGCCATACAAATACTAGGTGACCCATACTATCTGCCGTTCTCCTGTATGAAAATATTACATTGCTTACTGAATTGATTCCACTATAATTTTAAATTTATTTCTAAGATGGCATGTTTCTTTTAAACATTATCTATGAGAGATAACTAAAACCCCTTTTATAATCCTTTTAGTGGTGGGTGTTTCGTTTTAATGTCACAAGATCCATACTTGGGTACACTGCTACAATAGAATCCTTTTAGGCCTTCAATCAAATTTCCGGAGAGATAATTTATTTTTTAGACATTTCTCTCTGTCTTAATGTTAGAAAACAATCTGCATATATGTACTACAGAAAGTGCAACTTAATAAACTATTGAATGTAGAATACGATGGGAAAAATTTCGAATTGTCGTAAATAAAACCTTATTAAGTGTTAAGTGGAAATATATCAAAAAATGAGTTTAAAACATTTTGCTTGCTCAAATGGTATTGGATATATTTTTGGAGCTAAATAAGAAACTTGAAGTTCAAGAAGGTAAAAAGACATTATCTTCGAGAAATAATTACTCTTAATTTCAATTTAAATCCACGTATGTCTAATAACATATATTTTAATCAGTTTACGTTCAAATGCGTAGAGATTTGCCCGTAATGAATGAAATCTGGTTGTATTAATTAGGGTTCGGAAACCAAAAATGGGCCAATCATATTTCATGAAATTTATAACTATTTTTATTCCCTACTTCATAATTTACAATAAACAAGAAATGAGTTTGATTACTTGCTGAACGTTTTCAATTTTAATTTTTTGCTTAAATTTTTACATTTAATTTTGATAAATTCATTTGCAGAAGATTAATCATACATAAATTATATGTATTGTTTCCAAGATAATCCACAAAAGTAAGCTTTCGTACTCTATGCTCATCAAAAGCAGCTTTTCGAAAAGGAATGTTTCAGGAAAAGCAAAACCTTCATATGTAAAAATGTATTTAAACTTCCGACTGCGCATCTAATCTGCGAGATGAAGAACTCATATTTTTTGTGCCTAAGTGTGGGTTATACCGAAAAGATGAGGGATCTGTAGTAGCGTGCTTGCTCCCTACCACTCACACTAGGGTATTGAGGTTTTTTCTCTAGTACTCTTTTGATGTATGTGAGGGGCACATTAATCTGGTAGATGAGTTGCGCACGATTACATTTGCATTTCTGATTTCCCAAATTTTCTCAATATTTATTTTTATGTACCTGAAAAGTTCGTATGCCTGCGTTCAGTCCCTAAGTCAATGATATTGATCGTTATTTCAAATATATTGTTTTAAAAATGTCGAATTATTTTAGACTCTCCACTACAACAGTTCTCATTGCTAATGAAGCTTACGAGAAAACAAATGTCAACTCCCTCCTAATTCGTGGACATTTTGTTAGTTGAAATTACCAGGAAATATAAAAAGTTATTTAGAAACGCAAATGTAGCTTTGTATGACCGAATAGTTCAGTTTGCTAAGCTTTTCCTTAAGTATAATTAAAAATTTAACTTTTAATCTCACAGATGAGATGCGCCTGAACGTGTTTGCATTTGTATTGCGCATGTCCGAAGGTTAAAAAGGTATTCAAGGTTTTAAACTTACCTTGAAAATACGAAGGAGTATTGAAATATATATCCTACAACTCATTTATCAATACATGATTAGAAGTCAATTATAATACATTCAAATTATTTTTTTCCTGTTCGTTTCAAAAATTCATAAATGAATCAATATTTATAAAAAGAGCTTTAATTAAAATTCTTCGAAAATGTTTAAAATATGCATCTTGGAGTCGTTTTCTAATGAAGTGCTTTTAATTCGTTAATTTAAATAAGAAATTAACCAATTGTTTGACTCATATTACTTTTAGTATAGGCCAGTTCAAGAATTTTGGTGTCTCCTACTCTTCTTTTGTGTCTCATATAATAATAAAGTAGCATCTCATACACAGTTATTTCGGTTTCATAGAACAAAATATTTTATATGCAGAGGTAAAACATTAGAAAACCATATTTATTTCCTTTTTTAAATTTTATTATCGATTATTAAATAAAAGATTAAAAATAATAACAAAATACCAGGAACACTAGACCTATTATTCAAAGTGCAGAAAATGTTTTCAGATATTGTTAAGAAAGAAAATTTGATTTCAAAGAATGTGCCATTGTCTGGTTTAAGCGTGAAAAAGAAGCTTAATTCATGAATAAACGCGATTTTCTTAAATATAACACAGCGATATAATCAATCTCTTAAATAAACATTTACAATGATTTCAGAAACCAAAGGAGATAGATAATTATAAGTAGCATTCCTTAATTACACTTTTCGCTTTAAATGAAATTCCTGTTTGACAAGTTCTAATTTACTCTTTGAACAAATGTTAAATGTTTGTAATCATACTTGCTTTCAATTGCTTTTCTAAAAATTTTCGATTCAGTCTTTATACTCAGATACTTAGATTAAACGCGTTTGTATTTGTTAAGAAAGACATCTTATTTCATTAAGGATTGTTAGTGATATTTGTTTACGGTGAAAATGACAAAACTTTATTTGGAACATTTTTCAGAAGAATGAAGCAAGAGATGAAGTTTATGTTTTCACCAAATTAGGACTGAGATAAAATCTTGTTATTGAAGTCAGTCATACAGAAATTTGTCTTTACGTGGGCTGACGTTTTATTGTTTGGCTTAGAATAATATGATTGTTGAAGTATTTTCTTAATTAACTTCAACTTCTGGTAAATAAGGAATAATAACAACCTAAAAAGATCGTTATCATGCTCCATACCCTATGGGTGAAAGGATCGCGTGGGTGATAAATTAATAAATAAACAATTTTGGAAGAAACTTTATGTGCTCTTGATAGGAGTGAGGTAACTCCCGATGAAATCGTTTAGATTTTAGGTTTATAAGAAAGTTCTTTCTTACGCATGAAAGATGGATGATTTTAACTAAGCGATGAACTAAACTTTAAGAAAGGGTGTTATTTACGAGATAATCTGAAAATCAAGAAAAAAAACTTTTAAAATTAATAATTCACATGCCTAAGAGATCAGAAATTGGTGTATCAAACCAACAGAAATATTGCGTAATGCACCGCACTTAACGCACTTTTTACAAAAAAGTGCGGTTTTTAGTCTGAAAGCAGTG
>BGPR01003138.1:136065-148157 GCA_013235015.1 Araneus ventricosus | reverse complement strand
CAGAAAAGACTCTTTATACTTGTTCATTAATGCCGGAAGACATGTTAATTCAATAGTTATACGAAAGTTCGTATGACTCAAATTATTGGTGTGAAAGTGTTTGAACCATTTCAACCAACTACTTTCATTTGAAGCATTCCCAGTGTTTCATTCTGTCATCTTTTGTGGTGTCATGAAGTTAGAAATAAGTGTCAGATTTTTTTTCTTTTCGCTTCTTTGTTTCGAAATGTTAACCGTGGTTTTCTGTCTTTCTGAAAACTGAACATTTCGGCGTCCCGAAGCTGTGCAACTGGACAAGTTATACAACCAGCGGGAGTGGTCTCCCCTAAACTTTCTCGTATACTTCTCGAAAAGGTGTCATTTTCCCTCTAACTAGGGTTGTCATACGTCCCGTATACTATTTGTCCCGTTTGCTTCCTAAACTCTGAGTCATTATAATTTTAAAATGACCTGCGCCCATTTTTATGATTATGTGTAAAAGGAAATAGATAACAATTAAAAAAATTGCGTAATTTCTCAATTTTTACGCTCGCTGAGGTACTACAACTTTATTTAAAGTTTTGAGATCGAAATCTTACTACAAATATCATGCAAGATTTCACCATACCGTCCATCTGAAGAATGTCAGAACGAAGTTTCGGGTTCAGGGGGTTGTCATAATTTTCGAAGCGCATCCGAAGCTACAATACATCGTAGACCGCCAAGGTCAAAAGCCCACTATACTAACTCGAGTAAAATATGCGAAACGCTCGCCAACACACAGTCCAAATGTGCATTTTGAACCAAATATGCAATTTGAACATCTTTTTTTCAATAGATTGAAACGAAATTTGCGCACAGATCTATAATTAATATTGACAAGCGTCATACCAATTTTTATTTATCCAAGCCAAAGGGTTTAGGAGATATAATTTTTACAAGTATGCGATTATACAGACCGACAGACAGTCAACCCTTTGACAGATTTGGCCCAAAATTTTATGCGGACCTACATTTATGATGATAAGACTGTATACCAAATTTTATTCATCTAGATATTCAAGTTTTTGAGTTATAGTGTTCACATGACCGAGGACAGACAGACTTACCGCGGACGGATTTTGTCCAAAATTTGGTAGAAACCTACAAATTATATGTCAAGTTCACGTACCAAATTTCATCCCTGCATCTCTAACAGTTTTCGAGTTATCGTGTTCACAGACACACGGACACACAGACAGACAGACTTCCCGTGGACGGATTTTGTCCAAAATTTGGTAGAAACCTACAAATTATATGTCAAGTTCACATACCAAATTTCATCCCTGCATCTCTAACAGTTTTTACCAATAGGTTTTCGAAGTTATCGTGTTCACAGACACACGGACACAGAGACAGACATAATTCCAAAAAGGTTTTCAGGACTCAGGGATGTCAAAAAATGTGGATTTGTCAAAATCTCGAGTTCGAATTTTTTGATTGATTATCAATATTTTCGTATTTCGTATACGAGTAAAAGGGGACGGTTCCGTTCAAAACGGGACGAATGCTCACATTATGTATACTATAGAGGACTTTTCATCGCAAAAATATCATACGTTTTATGAAATTATTCCTTGTTTTCAAGGGAGTAAAACGAGTTTAATGGAAGAAATTACCAAAAAAAAAAAAAGAAAATACAGAAGAAACAGAAGAAGTAAATAATAATGATAACAATATACCTTTTGTGCGCAACGCATCAGCATCCAGTGATTGCATCCACAATATTGTCTATAATCAACTAATCAATTAAAACAGCATCAAACAAATTAAGATAGCAACAAACCAAAAATCATGCTTCAATAAAAATTATAAAACATTAAGTTTAAACAAATAGAATGGAAAAATGAAGAGAACTCAGCGGCAACTTTTCCAAAGTCCACCTCCATCGGAGTTCTAATATGGATACATTTTCTGTGAAGGGAATGACTTAACAGTCAAATAATATTCCATCTGTGGCCTGAATTTGTCCAATAATTGAAATAAAGCAGGAAAAAACCTTTCTTAAATAAGAAAAACTTCAAAAAGTTTTCTTTAACAAATCCAATATAGAAATAGAAGATAAAATTAATCTTACCCTCTTCCAAATACAGTAAAGTAGTAATAATTGCCTTTAAAATAAATATTGCGTATACTTTCTTCTTACGCTTCTGGCAATTAAAAAAAATTGTAGTCTCTTTTGGAATAAAAGCTGCTAATATTCTGGATTTTAAATAGAAAATAGAATGTTCAATAGTTCCACAACTTACCATCAAAAACGTTTTTTTTAGAAATCTAACATTTTAAAGACTACGAATTAAAGAAATACGAAATTAAAGAGTGAGTGGAAGCATGAATTTAATATTTCTACAAATTTCCTTATATAACTAAACACCGTTTTTTAATAAATAAGTTTTAACACTTTGAAGGGAACGTAAAATATCGTTTTCTCGAATTGCTTCAACATCAAATTTTTAATTCAAGAATTTCACATGATTAATAATTTAGATAAGTTGGACGTTGATTAAATGTCGTATGTTCAATTTATTATTTGGTATGTAAACATTGCCAGAGCAAGCACTTACATCTTGTCTTTTATCGATAGATTTATTGCCTCCTCCTGAGTGGTGTGGTGGAAAGGAAAAAATTTATGACACTTGCGCAAGTTAAACGCTTATGCTCCGGCAATCAAATGACATAGAGATTTAGTAGTCGTTTAACAGAGAAGGGTGGACATTGAAGATTGCAAAAGAATTTTGAATTTGTAATTGATTTATCACCAGCCTGCAAATTTTTTCAACACAAATTTGATGACACTAGCGCCGGAGCGCGCGCAGACATGGCATCCATTCCATCGATCGCTGAAATATTAGCTCAAGACATGATTACGTCGAATTTCTCGTGCTGAAGTTAGACTTTATAGCTCCGCAACCAAATAACATAGAAGTTGGTTTAGTTTTATTTAAAGTGAAAAGTGACATTGAAGATTCCAAAAAGAATTTTAGAATTTTAGTTGCGACGAATACAGTCAGCAAAATTTGGTGAAAATCACGAAATTTGATGACATCACAGCGACCGAGACAGCACGCAGACTAAGGCAATTCATTCATCGGTCGCATGAAATATTAGGTGCTCAAGAATTGTTGAATTACGTCGAATTTCGTGCTGAAGTTAGACTCTTATAGCTCCGCAACCAAATAACATAGAGAGTTGGTTTTTAGTTTAATTTGAAAGTGAAAAGTAGACATTGAAGATTGCGAAAATAATTTTAGAATTTGTAATTACGGTTTAGTCACAATCGAGTTGCAAAGTTGGTGAAAATCACGAAGAACTTTGCATAGATAGAGTCGCATAGTCACACTAAACTAATAGTCACTATAGACTATAAAGTTAATAGGCACATAGAGCTACTTTAATCACAGAAAGTCACAGTTGAGTAAGGTAAGTAAGTCTACGCCGCGGAAGCCCAGCGGCCGTTTCGTAGAGACAGCCACACGTCGATTTTTTTTTTTTAAATTTGAGTTTGCATCTAATTCGTATCCCGCACACAATGTGTTAAGTTTTCTATATATATATATAGTAATGAAATCTTAAATGAATCAAACTGACTAATTCTGTGAATCTAATGTTAAAAGTACTTTATCAGAAGTGACGTGAATAGGGTGGGATGAAGCAAAAATAATTGGAAAAATGGTAAGAGATTGAGTACATACTTAAGATTGGATTCCAGATGCTAAAAGGCTGAAAACTGTTAGGTTAAGCATATTAAGTTGGAACTTGAGTGCAAATTTGCTTCCTAATATTTTGAATAAACAGAGATATGTAAATATTCTTTGAGAAAATCATTTTAATTCTAGGATATGAGTATTTTTATGCCCTATATTTTTACCAACGTTTAATAATATAACACTTGATTAATTCCGTGGTTTTATGTATCTTCACTTCTTTATTAGGTTTTTGCATAAAATGTGGTTTCGACTAATTATATGAATGCCTAAAAAAGTTATGAATATTTACTTTCATTATCCAAACACGGAACTTTACACATTATACATTATTCGAGAATCATTTCATGTTTTAATTAGATTATTTTGCTTGTAAAAGCGTTTGGAGGTTAAAAGAAACCCTTCAAGACCGAAGTGAATGATGTTGATTGCTACTGCTGAAACTACGAGCAAGAATTGCACCATCTGTTTTATGAGAACCAAAAAAATTGCATTCAGACCCCTTAGGAATTGAAAAAAAACTCTACTGAGAGAAAAGACAAATTTCAGTCTTCTTATATTTGTTCTCGGGAGATTAATAGAACGAGGTCAAAACAAAGCAATGAAAAAGGTTTTTGCTTAATTAAAAATTTTAATTTTTTATGTCAATGTTCGGAGCTACTTTAGAGATTAAAAGATGCAGTAGGCAGTTTTCTTTGAAGAGAAGAAAATTGGATTCTATTTTTATTTTTTTGAAAATTTATTCGTCTGTTTTAATATCGAAAGAACATAGCTTTTTCCAATTAGTACCTTCTCTGTGATGTAAGTCAACTAACCAATTAACGCAGACGATAAAAATAAAGCTTTTGTTTTTGCAGCTGTAATTACTGTGCACAGCTAAAGTCGCAGTTAAAATTAAACTTTCATTATGAATCAAGCAGGAAAAAATAAAAAAACAATGCTTATTGAAATTGTGTTTATTCTTTGGAATAAATAAATATTGAAAAGAATATTTTAAAAGGAAAATCTTTTATTTGTAATATGTATTATGAAAATAATTAGATTTCTCCAACAAACTTAATTGTGTGGAATATTTTAAATTGCGAATAAAATTAAACAAGCATTTGTTCGCAAAGAACATAAATATTTTCTAATGGCGTAATAAATGATTAAAATCTAATTTTCTCCCAAATGTTTTGAGATTAGTTGTATTTTATCAGAAATAATTCATATTAGGTAATTGGAATTTAAATGGAAAGCGTTTATTTCTAATTGCTTCCATAAGTTATAAATATAGTAAGAATTTTGCCAAAGCATCAGTAAAATTGTTTTTTCTTATGTATAATAAAGATAACAAATGATTCCGTAAGGTAATTCATTTATTCAAGTACTGAAGATTTAATATTCTTTAAAGAGAGGGCTAATTTGTTGTTTAAGTGGTTGTAAGCCGATTCAATTAATCATAAACATTTGCTATAAGTATTCTGATTTCAAAAAGCAAAAACAATTAAAAGCAAACGAGCCATGTATGCAAACAAAAATATATTAACTCTTCGAAATTAAATGGCAGTTTAAAAAATAAATATTCTATTATAATAAATGTTATTTCACCAAAAGTGAGATAAATATTCCTAGGTGGAATTTTGAAAGAATAAACCCTTTAGCAAACTGCACGGATAGCAGTTTGTTAAACTTAAAAAGATGTTTTCAATTTAAATTTTAGCGATGAAATCACTGTGGAGAAAGTGAATGTATCACTTTATACATTGTAGAATAATCACAGGATTTCACACTTACATTGCTAAAGAAGCAAAGGCTTTTAGTAATTAAGGTTAAGCCAAAGGTAGATGTGAGAATGTTTGTGAAGCAAATTGAATGCATTAAATTTCAGGGTAATGCTATAAAATTAGAAATTTGTATGGAAGTATTTTCGAAAAATGGAATTACCATATATGATTAAAATTATTTTGCATTTCAATTCAGGAATAAATCCTGAAATTTGTATAGAAATTTGTATGGAAGTATTTTCGAAAAATGGAATTACCATATATGATTAAAATTATTTTGCATTTCAATTCAGGAATAAATCCCTTTGTCACTTATTCATTTTTTTGAAACAATTGCCGCTAGCTGTGTGTCATATTTTAAATATCTGTTCCGATAAAGATGAATGTTTTGAAATGTAAATATAAAGAGCATCTCTCAAATAAAAAAAGTCTTTGCAATCGAATTCAGTGTCTGGGAAATATTTCGTTCCAACACTTTTGATTTAGCTTACTGGGAAAACAGTAAAAGCAATCAAATTCCATTATTCGAAACTTCAAAAATAGTTTTCGTCTCACCCAAAGGGTATTATTGCTGTAAGGATATTTCATATTTCTTGTTTTCGAAATATTTTAATTGAACGGGTTTTAAAAACAGCTCTATAGTGTCAGAAAAGGTATTAAACTTAAATAAAACTTTGTAACAATTTGACACAGAAACTGGATTTCAAATAGAAAGCTGTAATCTAATTTATTTTGTGTGAGGTTTATTGATTCTCTAACGCTGTAATGATATAGACTGAACATTCTCTGAAAAAATTTTTGTTGTCGAATAGGGTTTAAATCAGAAACTAATGATTAAAACTAACTGCAATTTCAGCAAAAAATTAAAAGCAGATTCTAATCTCTTGGCTGAAACATTGTAGCATGATAATGTTCTGTGTTTCATCAGTCTGTCTTCATATTATTCTTAAAAATTTACTCTTAATTATAGTAAAGATAAAAATTTACTCTTAAATATAGCAAAGATAAAAATTTACGCTTATTGATAGCAAAGATAAAAATTTACGCTTATTTATAGCAAAGATAAAAAATTTACTCTTAATTATAACAAAGATAAAAAATTTACTCTTCATTATAGCAAAGATAAAAAAAATTTACTCTCCATTTTAGCAAAGATAAAAAAAAATTTACTCTCCATTTTAGCAAAGATAAAAAAAATTTACTCTTCAATATGGCAAAGATAAAAATGTATTCTTAATTATAGAAAAGATATCGACGCAATGCGCGTTTGTATGAATGCAGTAACTAAAACAATGAATAATGTCGTAAAATATACTTAAAAACATATTTTAAAAATTTAATAAACACCCATGCCCTCTTGTTGCTACGCCACTATCTGTCCCCTCCCACTGCTCTCCAAAATTGGCGTTGGTGCGTCCTAGAGTCATATACCAACTATTCGGTAGTTTAATAACAGCTGTATATAGTTAAGAAAACTTTTACGACAGAGCTACATGGATGGAATCATTATAAACAAATTTTCTGCGTATTTCCATAGCAACCGACTGTGCTTGCACTGCACTACTGCCTGCTAAGCATGCATCATCTTTCCACATTAAAGTAAGAAAGATATAACAATATAAATCATGCTCTTTAAGTTTCATATTTATTTTAATGATCATGTAGTATCTCATGTAACCCCGCTTCATTATCATAACTGTAAAAGTAATGTCTGTTAGTAACATTCCCCGAAATAAATTTCTCTCCGTGAAGTATAATTCTTCCACCCAATCTGCAATTTAATCCGCGATACTTAAAAGTGACTTCGAAACTGTTGTTGTTCGAACATGCTCTCAAACGACAGCATTTAAATGAAACACCCTCAATTTAAAATGCTAATTTGAGGCTTCGTGTTTCCCCCAACTCCAGTGTCTGTCAAACAACGCTAAAAAGCGAAAACCACTGCACAGAATTTATATCCGGAGAGTCTTGTTGTAAGAAACGCCCACACCGCTGTGCAATTAAAACGATTCTGGATTCCCTAATTAGTTCACTTGCTACGAAAACGATGTCAGATTGAGGAGCACCAAGAAATATCCCTTGCAGTGAATTAAAAGGTGAACTACTCGATCTTTTCTTTGTAGAATACTTCTGGTGTAAAAGACACGAGTCGAAATTTAACTCTTACAAGTGATGAGTTCTTTTACCTGAAGAAGAGATTTACAAAAGTTGGGTTGATTGCGCTAGTCTAGTCGCTCCTCCCCACCATAAACATACATAACGCCGCCACATGTCCCCGTACCTGAAGCCATTACAGCGACCGAACCGGTTGGATGGATATGGGACAGAAGAAACTAATCAACACCCCCCACGGGGCCCACAAGGCATTGCCCCGAGAAACCGTCCCCCGAACAACTTTATTTAGTAAAGAACAAAAATTACAAAATATTATACAGCTCGAAAAAGATACAGGTGGATTTGGGCACAGACGTGAAACATGCTGAATACCGGTGTATCCTCCGTGGACATACATTTGAGGCTGTTCAATATTGCTGATGTGTTTCTGTTACAAAGAGGAATCCTGTGTGACATATGCTAAGTTCTTTGATAGATATTAGTACTTGTTATTTGAATATATGGCCTTAACCACAAACATACACACTTGCAGGTAAGTAAGTTCAGAAGTACAGTAAAACTTCGATTAACCGCCATTCGTGTAGAAGTCTCTGTTATCCGCCATCGTGTAAAAAAATCGAATCCGCCATTTCTGTAAGTTACTACTTTTATATTGAAGCTTATCTTTATCGTTATCGTTATCTTTATCTTTATCGTTATTTTCGTTTTGCGAAATTAACCCTATGAGCCCTATCCCGCCTCAAACCGCCTCATTCGACACGGGACGGTTTCAAGCGATTTCGGGCGCCTGGGTGAATTTTACGGGATAAAATTAGTTTCTTTCTTTGTTGACAATTAATCGCGCAACAGAGGGTATCGTCCTCCTAGAATTTCTGTAGAGAAAGGGAGGACTTCATTCCCTTTCTCTACAGAAATGATCATGAATGAAAATTGACTCCAGTTTTTGAGGCGCTTGAATTCTCACTCTAGCCGGGTTCAAAAAGTTACATGCAAGATGTATTGTTACAAACATGGAAAGTCGCTTCCCAGCAATGTGAATCTTATGGTTGGGAAGAGAGTTTTACAGGGATAAATTTGGGATGACTTGGGGCAGCCACGTCTGGTTCCCCGACCTTGGCGATAATCTTGGCGACAGATTTGGCGACGAAATATGGGATCTCAAAGGTGCTGGAATCTTCTCGATATTTCCATTAGGAGAGAAGATACGCTTGAATGTACTAGATAATTCCATGTGACGTCACGGCCTGCAGGGGGAAACTATATAAGGAGAGCGCTTGGATGACGGAAGGTTGTTGATCGACTGGGATCGTCTTGGAGCGCGAAAGTCTTTGGAGTTCGTCCGCAGTGCGAGATAGGAAGCTGGTGAGCTGAGCGCTATTGAAAGTGCAGTTATTATCGTTACTAGTTATTTGCTGACTCTCTGTGTTGTTAGATAACAAAGTGCTGAACTGTTATTACCTGTGAATTGTTGTCTGTTTACCTTGGTAATCTGTGCAAGAGCTATTGTTTCATGTACCTGTGCTACGTGTTTTCCTGCATATTTGTAAATAAACCTTCATTCTCCATTATCCTGCGTTTTGAACTGTTTACACCATACACCCACAGTAAGACTTTTGCAACAGTATGCATTATTCACTTTTACAGGATTTTATTTTCCTTTTCAAACAAGGTAGCAGTGAAATCGCGCTACTGTACATATTATGTACTAGCTGTTATGCCCGGCGTTGCTCGGGATTAAAATAATTTCATGTCTAATATTTTTGATGTAAAAAGCTACTTTTGTATAGAAAATTACAATAAATAAAATTATTTTATCGTGTGAAATGTTTTTTAATTAAAATGAGAATATCAGTTGAACCAGACGATTTTTAAAAACCGCCGATAGCTAATTTTCTCCATAAGTTATTAGTATTTATTGCATAGGTACTTCAAACTTTGTTCATAAATATTGCGGTACTAGCTGTTACCCGCGACTTCGTGCGCGAAGAATTTGAATTGCTACTTTTTTTAAATTTACGAATGTAAATGTTTCGTTATAGGGAAAGGGGAAGTCAAAAGTTCTGACGGTTGATAATACATAATTGGACGACTAATTTAATTCTCTGTTACTGTAAATTACATCATTGTACTCAATGGTATCATCTGCTCTTTGGAATATATCATCCACCATGCTATATGTCATCTGCTTCTACTGTTTAAAAGAATACATAAGACAAAATATACCTTCCTATTATAAAAACTCTGACAACCATATCATATACGTCAATGGACGATCCTGGTTTGTTTATTTTGGATTCATAGACCGTTTTCCGGTAACCTTCCGATTTAAGCAATCGCCAAATCTATTTGGCAACTGTATCAAGCGCCAAGCTGGAAATAAAGGTGAATTAGTTCAAAGTCTAACCGTTGCCTAGCAACGGAGTAGCTATAAATATTCGTTATTTCAAAATCGTCTGCACGAATTTTAAAGTTTTGGAACTTTTAAAAATTAATAACAATCGAAGGGAAAATGTCAGAGAAATAAAATTAGTATCATTGAAAAGGTAAAAATTTGAACTTTAAGATGGTATAAAAATATTTTTTGTCGGACAGTTTGCTCCGAAGTTACGGCGGAAAAACGATTTCGGTTATTTTCTAATTAACTGACTGTTTAATTAACTTTGGGACTTGGAAAAGTTCATAAGTGTCTTCCCCTTCTCTTAAATAATAAGTGTACAAAATTTGGTTGAAAACCGTCCATTGGTTTAGGAGGAGATGTGGAACATAGCCACATACATACCCACCCACATACCCACAATGACTTTTATTTATATTAAGATAAGAAAGATTTTAATGGATGTTTGTAATCTTTGGGACAATTGTATATAAATTTTTCATTGAGAAAAAGCGTTAGAATAAATATGAATAAAAAAATTCTTCTAATGTGATATAGCAACAGTTCTTATGTATTCTTGTTCTTCATCAATAAAAAAGTGTTGTAAATTTTATACACAATTTAATTTTTGAAAAATTATTAAAATGAGGGCAACGAACTGAACGGAAATGAAAGTTGTGTCATGAAAAGTTAATTTTTTAAACTTTTATTATGTGTAAAAATAGTTTTTGTGACATAATACATATTTTCAAAAAATATCACGGAAAATGCCAAAATCTTGCTTAATTTCCAATTAACTGAAATTTTAATAAGATTTGGGGCTTTTAAAAGTTGACGGTTGACTCTCTTCTTATATGAAACATATTTATAAAAAATATGCAAAAATTTCAGAAATAAAGGTAAATTTGTTCAAAGTATAACCGTCGCTATAAATTTGCGTTATAATTGCGTGTCTGCACGTAATTAACAATTATTAAACTTTAAAAATTTGATACAAATTCAAGGAAAAATATCACAGATATAGAATTGTTATCATTGAAAAGGTAGAATTTTGAACTTTATGATGGTATAAAAATATTTTTTGTCGGACAATCTGCTCCGAAGTTACGGCGGAAAAACGGTTTCGGTTAATTTCTAATTAACTGTCTGTTTAATTAACTTTTGGACTTTGAAAAGTTCATAAGTGTCTTGCCCTTGTCTTAAATAATGAGTGTGCAAAATTTGGTTGAAAGCAGTCCATTGGTTTAGGAGGAGATGTGGAACATAGTCACATACCCACATACACATACCCACAATGATTTTTTTTATATTAAGATTAAGAGATTTCTATTATCCGTCTATTCGGTTATTCGTCACAGCCGGACGGTGACTGATAATCGAAGTTTCACTGTAATAAAATTTAGCCTTTTCAAAATCTACTTTTAGTTTGTGCCACCTTCATCAGAAAAAAACTCATTTAATGTATGATAGAGGCCTTTATCTAGCGTATAGTTATATTTTATTACATGAAATATGTTTTGTTTGACTTAGATGTTTATTTGAGTGGCAGTGACAATGCACTTTTCCTCAAGTGTAAAAAGGGATCTTGTGTAAATCTCTGAAATAATAGCTAAAAAGCATTTCAAGTCTGGATACAGAAGCCGTTTAGAACAAGGTTTGGGAGTGAGTTATAAAAGGTTTGACTAATTTTGAGATTGCAGTGAAAGACGTTAAACAAAACAAATCAGCTCAGACGATCTCATATTAGAGTGGTTGGGGGGGGGACCATTTGGTAGTGGCATATGGGTATACACATTTCTCTTTATTGTAGGCGTAGAATGTTTGTCAGTTGATGATTGGGTTAGGATGAGTATTGATATGGTTGGTCAAGCGCCTAGACAGGTTCTAGATGTAATCTTTGATTTTACTGCTAATTTTTTTTAATTCAACAACCGTACTGTTTAATAATATTTTATAAATAACTGGATCACTCACTCACCCCTAATGATAATACAGAAACTGTTACTTTAGTGTTTGGAGAAATTAGTATTTCGGGAGAAAGTAACAAGTTTCGAAACATAAGATAACCTAAAAAGAACAAGGCGAGGTTCAGAAATGCTTCCATCGATCCATTGA
>BGPR01003138.1:109049-120486 GCA_013235015.1 Araneus ventricosus | reverse complement strand
TATCTTTTTAAATCAACATAATTTCATTCTTTAAAATTCCACCAATTTCATTGTTTTTTAAATCAACACCAATTCCTTTTTAAATCAACACCAATTTCATTCTTTTTTTAAAATCAACAGTAATACGTGTAACTGAACGAAGTATGACGCCAATTTCATTCTTTTTTAAAATCAACACCAATTTCATTCTTTTTTTAAATCAACACCAATTTCATTCTTTTTTTAAATCAACACCAATTTCATTCTTTTTTTAAATCAACACCAATTTCATTCTTTTTTTAAATCAACACCAATTTCATTGTTTTTTTTAAATCAGCACCAATTTCATTCTTTTTTAAAATCAACACCAAATATATTGAAACAAAAATGTGTTCTTCAAGAAAATGCAAGATCACATTAATTATTTATTTTCATGCGTTTATTCCGGTTCTTTTAATTAATAAATACAAACTGAAGAAATGTGTATTTTCTTAAATTCGCATAATATTACCTAAAAATTAAAAAAATGTCCCGTTTTGTGGTAAAAAATAAATGGTCACTTTTGTTCAGGACGGACTCAACTATGTATAAGAATACACCTATAATTTTTTTATATTTCGAGGTGGGGCAGAGTCCAAAAATATAATGACTTTTTATTAAACGCAATTGTGCTAATTAAATTAGGAGAGAATCTTAGAGAACTTCACATTTTAAAATCTCTTCCGTTTAAATTGAAAATCATAAGAATTTTTAATTCATTTACTTTGTTTTAACTTTTTGTTTTACGCTTGCAAAGGAATTAGTTTTAAAATGAATTTTCGCCTCATTTTTACGTTTTGGGTAGAACTCAGAATGCTTAAAGCATTTTGTAAATAATAATTTACACCTCAGAACCTTTGTTCAGTTGGATTTCGAAAATACGACCTATCCAAGATCACTATCTCTCATCTTTATTAATTTATTGAAAGGTAAGAAATATTGAACGCCCATACGCATTTTATAAATATGTTGAAACAAAAACTACCGAAGCTAAACTAAATCTAAACTAAGGCTGCTAGGAAACGACACTGACACTCGTAGAAACTACACAGTTGCATTTAAAAATAACATTTAATAAAAAATACATCTATAAATAACGATGGCCGTCAAATCGACCTGAAAACGAACTACATAACTTCAAGACTACTCAAACAATACAAAACCGACGCTCCCAACCATAGTTCGAGATTAATTCTCATACGGTCGAGAGCGCCCTCTTGTGATGAGGCAGACCATGGGTTTAACTCGAATAAATATTTTCCACATATGTATGTAATGAAGTATCGAAGATAAACTTTAAGCATTCTTTCAATGTCAAGAGTTTTGAATAAAAAGTTTCTTATTGTATTTCACAGGTTGTATCTGCGGTAATTTACTTACTAAGCATATTGAAAGATACGAAAAATGTATAGTATTTACGCGTCTTATAAATATGGTCACAATTAGGTACTGAATATAAAATTTAAGTTCATTTTCAATTCTTAATATTGTATAAGATAATTTGCGTTATTTATTTATTTATTTTTATTTATTTAAAGAAAAGCACACTACAGAGAAAACTCCAGTCGCAGAATGCTATAAACGACAAACACACAAAGAACAAAGCCAAAACAAGTAAATAAAAAAGTGCGCTAGAAAATAAAAAGTTGAACACAGAGAATACACATTTGCAAAAGCATATATAATTAAAAGCGAAAACACATAATCACAAAAACATTAAAATACATTATGATTCCAAAAGTCGTATTTTATTTTAAAAAATTAAAAGGCCATTTCCAAAAGGCAAGGGTTAAAAAGTCAAAACACTCAAGCACCGAATCCTCTAAAAACACACCAGGAATTTAAAAGTTTAAAGACATAAATACTCACTTTAGATAAATTGCAACACTGCGCCAAAAACAGAATACAAAAATTAAAACCCATAAAAGACATTTAAAAAATGGTCGAATACATAAGAACACGGAAAATCAAAACGCATAAAAATCTGAAAAGTTGTAAAAAGGCAAAATAAAACACATCATGTATTTAAAAGCTGTAAACATTTCGATTTAAAAACACCAAGAGACATATTAAAAATGTCAAATTCATCAGAGAACTTGTTAAAAAATTTATACAATTTATGTAACGAAAACCTGTTATTATAATTAAATTTTGAATATACATTTGGAAAGGAACTTTGGTTCCTTAAAAATCTGGCGGGCTCAGCGAAATCTATAGAGAAATTAGAATAATCTAGGAATATTAAAGATATTACGTAGAAGTGAAAAAGATTCATCCTGCAAGTAAAATTCATTTTTCTTGTAAAGCAAATATCTCAAGTTGTTTTGTATTCGCTAAAAAATGTCAAGTTCATCAGTTTCTTATTATGTTATGTTCCACATGCCTTTTCATCGTCTTTTTTCAGCACATTAACAGATATAGAAAAATGTATAGCATGTACGCATCTCATAAATAAGCTTGCAATTAGGTTCGGAAGCTAAACTTTAAGCACACTTTTCAGTGTCATAAGAAGTTTATACTGCATTCCACAAGCTGTTTCGTCTGCCCGTGTCATATCGACCATCCCATCTATCAGAATAGAAACCATTAAGAAACCTAATTCGAGAGTTAATGATTTCACAGAAGTGCAGAAATAACTAATAAAACTCGCTAAGATTGCAGACATTTCCTGTGTTGCGCACTTTCCGAAAACTCGCTCAAACGTAAAAACCACCTTACGCCACAAAACACAGATTTCGCAAACAAATGCTTGCGCAACCCGCTTGTTATCTCTTCATGGGCAGGTATTACGGATTTGATGCAAAAGAAGAAATGTTACTCCACCGTAACTAATACCTATACTTGGAACAGAGCGGATAGCTGTAAACACATCAAACGTGGCCGGTGTGTACTCAGAAGGTGTGTGTTTGTCCAAGACGGATTGAAAGACGCGTCGGTCGGTGTGTTTGCATGCTCTTGATTGATTCCGAAATGCGGGTATGACACGTTTCGCGCTCGCATATTCCGCCGAATTCGAGCATGGCACGATCCCAAGTCACGCTTGACCGAACATTCGGAATAGCCGCTATTACTCTTCAAATGATGGCTATTTGATTCCGTTTTGAAATGCTGGGATATTGTATCTGTGGTTAATGTTAGATATGAAATTCGTGCGTTGATTAGCAATCTTATACGACAATTCTCTGTAGCTCATGTTAGATATGAAATTCGTGCCTTGGTTAGCACTCTTGTACGACAATTCTGTGTAGCTCATGTTAGATATGAAATTCGTGCCTTGATTAGCACTCAGTCGACAAAAATTCTGTGTAGCTCATGTTATATGACAGTTATCAATTGACTAAGTTCTTAAAAAATTGATTAAATTAATTAATAAAACATTAATAAAATTCTTAGTATTATATATAAAGGCAAAATGCAGCTATTTATAATATAATACAGACACAAATAATAGATATACTAAACAAAAATTAAAAAACTAAATAAAAAGAAAGAAAAGTATAGATAATAAACAGCAGATTTAGACATAAACGATGGCAATACATCTTTGAGTGTACAAAACGCAATAGCTCTCAAGTGATTGCATCAACATGAGTTGAAACTATAATATTTAAAACATATAATTCATTTAGAAAGTAAAAAATGTCTCAAAAGGAAGAAATGAATGAGAACTGAATGGCGAACTTTACTCGAAGACCACTCACCATAAAGACTCCAAATTAGTCATTTTCTGTCAAGCAAGATTATAAATAACAAAAGTATACCCTTTCCTGAATCTGTCCCAATTGATGAGAAACATTTTGACAGATCAAAATGCAAAACTTAAAGAATAATCAAAAGATACCTAGAGAGTGTGTTAAACCTAACACCTCTGCCGAAATTTAGATGTGCGAGACGCCAAATACACAGGAAGCAACAAAAAATTAGGAAGCTAATTCCAGCTCCATCTATGAAGAAAATTCTAACTAATTAATCGGAATAAAAAAGCTAGTCTTTAATGTATAATTTCAAAGAAACTCTGCTTAATGAATATAACTCAAATAAAACATATCAAATAATTAATTTGGAAAAAAGAACTGGATAAAAAAATTATTGTACCATAAAAAACGAAAATTAAAAAATCAATCTAAATTATCCTTATCCTTTCCCTACTATTAAATTTCATAAAATCCTTTAAACTTAGACATTTGTTACTTGTAGCATGGTATAACTTCATCATTTAAGTAAATTTTTTTCTTTAAATTTCTAAAATTTATTCATTCATTTCCTTCCTTTTGAAACATTTTACCTCTCTAAATTAATTTTAGTGTCTTAGCATATTATAGTTTCAAACTTATGTTGATGCAATCACTTGAGGCTGTGCGTTTGTACCTAGCTATTGTCATCGATTTATGCTTTAAATCTGCTGCTCTTATTATCTATACTTTCTTCTTTACTTTAATTTTAATTTTGTTTAGCTCACAGATGAATCTTTCATTAATTGTATGACCTCTGTGTGTCCAGTGTTTACAGCCTGATTAGTACTGTGTATGGAATTCTGTTTACTATGTGAAATTATCTTGCCTGATTGCCACTCTTGTCGATGACACTGTGTAGCTCATGTTAGATAAGTGTCTGTGCCTTGATTAGCACCTTGCTACACGGCACTGTGTGCTCATGCTAGATATGTAAATTCGTGTCCCTTGATTATGCACCTTGTACTGACAATTCTGTGTAGCTCATGTTAGATATGAAATTCGTGCCTTGGTTAGCACTCTTGTACGACAATTCTGTGTAGCTCATGTTAGATATGAAATTCGTGCCTTGATTAGCACTCTTGTACGACAATTCTGTGTAGCTCAAAGGCTATCGTGGACCAAATAAGCAATGTCCAAATGCACTTGAACTGCAGAAATGCCCTTCAATTTTTAAAAAGTCGAGGGTTTTTTTTTAAATAAATAAGCAATAAATAAATTTGAAAAAACAGCTTATAAAAATATTTTTATTTATATATTAAAATGTAGATATTTCTTTATTTTCATTATTTTTTACTTTCTGGTCTTTAATCTATAATTTATTATTACAGACTAGAAGATATGTGCCCGTCTAAGACTGGCTTTTAGCCCTCCAAACATATCTCGTATCCCATTTGCACAGATTTACTAACGAAAGTTATAGTAAAAAATCTCATTCACATTGGCAGAGTGCTTAAGAAATTTTTAAAAAAACACGAAAAACAGAACTGATGAATGAATGGACACTAACCTTCACTTAATAATAACCTTACTTTTAACAATTACTTTCGTTTCGTCCGAGTAAAAATATCGCAAAATGCACTAACAGAAAAAAATACATTACCAAATACAAAATAAATAAATACTGAAAGAAAATAATAAAAAAAGAAATAAAACTGTTAACGCGTCTCCAATTTGTATATAAAAAACGCCATGAATCAATTGCCACGAACTTTCGTTTTCATAAATAACTTTACCGAGGCAAAAAGAATGAAACAGATAAAGTCATTTTATTGAAATGTATTGCAATCCAGTACGAATAATAAAAAAAACTGTCTGAGGTCTTTGATGCCATAACAGAAATCGGATTTGCGCGTTCGTTAATGACGCAGAGCAAAGGGGCGTGTTTATTTATAGTCGTAGATAGATCGACTGAGTTTGTTTGGCACGTAGCCAAACCACATGACAGCGTTACAGGATCAGTGAGAGACAGATCTGGGCTATTATATTAGTAATGCTATGGAATCTTGAAATATATTTTTTCTCAATTTCCTCACCAGGTGTCACCGCTCGTTTAAAATCAAAATTTAATTAAATCTGTCGATTAATTGATAACTAAGTTTTGAAAATGTTAAGATTGTGGTGAAGGAGTTTGGAGAATAGGGTTCTGATGAGGGTGTCATTTCTGTCCATGGCTCAAAAACATCTACACTATCCCTTGTATAGCTTCACAAAATCTGGAAAATTTTCATATTGCGATTTGTTTTGATATTACGAATCAAATTAATTCAAAATATAAAACTGAATGGGCTAGAAATATAAAATTTTGCTGGGTGGACCCCAGATGCATGTTAGCTTATATTTGGGTTTGTGATATAGTGCTGTAATTGCGTTTGCAACTAATTTAGCTAGATTTCTTGTTCAAGTTATACATTCTGTCAACAAATAGATCCTTTTTCTATCAATTTTATGACGGGATTTCACAACGTCTTGGGAAAAAAAGAATAAACACAGATTGGACTATATGTTTTGCATAATAAATAAAATATCGCTTTATATTATTTTTTTTAACAAAAGTCTCTTTTTTCCCCTTATAAGATATTATAAATAATCTCAACCACCCAATAGTTCTTGCATAGGAATTTTGTTGGTACCTTAATCTGTTAATTAGGTGTATTTCCATGTGTCTTATAAAGCAAATTGTATCTAAAACTTGTTTATTCCTACCCCTGATGAGTGTCGTATAATATTTCTGATGTATTAATTTTTTATGTATTATGTTCATTTTGTTTTATTATATATTATGCATTATTTATGTTTATTTTGTTTTATTTTATTACGCTATTGCATTATGCATTATTTATGTTTATTTTGTTTTATTTTATTACGCTATTGCATTATGCATTATTTATGTTTATTTTTATGTTATTTTATTACTCTATACATTATACATTATTGTGTTTCATTTGCATTATTTATGTTTATGTTTATTTTATTTTATTACGCTATTGCATTATTTATGTTTATTTTATCTTATTTTATTACTCTATGCATTATTATGTTTCATTTGCATTATTACATTAGGTATTACGCATTTCTAATAATACCTAATGCATAGCGTACATAACACATAAAAAAGTATTATGTTACGTTTTCTCATGCATTACTTACTTTATATGAACTATGTAGCTGTTTCTAAAAAATGGAAATCTCTTTTTTTATCGACCGATTTCTAATTTTACATCCTTTGGAGATGCAGGGTTGACGGAGTGATAAATAAATAAATAACAAAAATCTGTCCTCAATTTTATAAAAAACAAAATCATATTGCTACTGTTATATTATAGAAAACCTCATTTTCATTTAGCCTCAATGTCTCCGCACGATTACGATACGATTTATCCCTACGATTTTTTTAAAACGATTTTATCCCTAGAGCAAAGCAAAAATTAATAAACACATTTTTCCCTTTGACTTTTATTCTGTTTCTATAAAAGAAACGGATCAAAAAGGCCACTATTCGATCGAGAGGACACCCCCTCCTCGAAATACGAGATGTCAGTCTTCATCTCAAGTTCGAGCACTTTTCTTCCGACTTCCAAAAGATCTTTGAATTCCGCCATCCGCATTGTTTTATATCTTCCATTTCCAGTATCCATTGCATTCGATGCTTGGGGCGCTATTTTTCACTTCGTTTTCGACTTGTCTTCCTCGCTCTCCTCCACCCTCCCTTTTTTCCTTCTTTTATGTGGCCGGTGTTTTGTTTTTTGGCAGTCCCATCCCTTTCACCTGCCATCACTTCGTCTTTGAATTCTTATGTCTTGATAGAAAGACACCAGTGCTAAAAGAAAAAGCTGATGCATCGCAGGCAGTAGTTCTGCCATTTGTTACGTTGGGAAGTCTAAAATTATCTTTGGAGATGCCTGATAGTTATGTCTGTCGTTTTAGAAAAAAGATATTAAAATTTAGACTGAATTTTATTGATATTCATTGCATTGCTTAGTAGCACAAAGATATCGTGTAATATTGTATTGTAGAGGGACGAGATTCATGTTTATATGGAATGCCGCTGTTGAAGAATTAATTCTATTTCAGGAACCATTTTTTTTAGATGGCTAAGTTCCACGACACAGTACATTAAAAGGTACAAGACGCAAGTCAGAGAACAACAACAACGCAAGACACAGAAGAAGAAGAGAGAGAGGCATCATGGGAAAAACCCGGATGGCTCTAATAGCGCCATCTACTATGAAAAGGAGAAGGCAGTGAATTGTAACCGCTACAGTATGATATTAAACGATATTCGCAATATTGTACAATATAGTTCAATATCGCATAATATAGAACAATACCTGATGTACTTCCGTTTCCAGTTACGTATTGCTGAACTCAGAATCTTTAAAGAGTATAGTTTGTTCCCTATAGCATTTGTGCGTCCATCTATACTCACGTGATGAACTGAAAGGTATGCGGGGCCAGTTTGGTGAGAATGCTCAGTTTAGAGAAAAGGTAAAGAGCCTAAAAAGAAAACTGTGCATTGGGAATCTAGATGGCACCTGCGTCATTAGCGATTACCATGTCGCGTCAAACTGATTCCATTTTTTTAAAATGCTTCTAATTCTCCTACGAGTCCACTGTCAGTAGAGGCCATACAGGTTCAAAGGACCAGAATCAGTTCACCGACATAAATATGTACCACAAATTAGTAAATTTTCTCATGACACCTACTAACGCCAAAGCATGACATATGCATATTTCATATTACAGCTTATGTGTTGTACGAGAGCCAGACTTTTAGACTCTCGATCTCAATGGGGTGGCTGAAGTTGTCCGAAGAGATTGATCAAGCCAAATCTTTACGTCTGTAAAAAGATATGTGATTTTTTGTTGAATTATGAGTTTTTTTCTCAGATACCCAAGCCGTGATGTTTGTTCGATCCACATAATGTTTAAAACTGTATAATTCTGTAAGTATAGATATAAGTGTTTGTAGTTTGGAATTGTACTGTAAGCAGTCAAAAGTAAATAAGTTTACATAAAGAATGACTCGTATTTCCTAAGTCTACTGAGGTAAACAGAAGTATAAAACTCTCGGTTGGGGATTAGTTGTGCAGCTTCTCTTTTTGAGGGAGATTCCAAAGGGTAGAAGTCTGACTTGGCTCTATCCTACTGACTGCTTTAGCTGGGCATGATGGTTTGGCCTTCACACCTGGTTGCGGCCCTGCCAAGTGAAATCTCCCGATGTACTAGACCACTGAGTGTCACCCCCCCGTTAGAAGGGCAAGGGGACTTGGGAGTCTACATGGACTTTATTTTAATCTAATTTTGCGGCAGGATACCATGCGCAGACATGTTCTGGTAGGTACAGAATATTCATACTTTGTTTCTGAGCAGGATACGAGGGTGTAGTCACTGTTATGATTTAAAGTTTTTATCCTTGTAACCTATAGCTTCGAGATATATGTATAGACCAGAGACCAAAGAACATCCTGCCCGCCTGCCTAAGCACTCCGGGTAAACAACTGAAAGACCGCCCTTGAGCAACAGACAGTCGGGCACTTGGTTCATGCGCAATAGCCCCCATTACGAAAGCTCATGCAGCAACTCCCGTTTTACCGGGGTGCGCGTCAATCCGAGTGGGCTCAAGGAGCCACCACTGTATGTGCCATCGGGTGAGAGCCTGCTTCTTAGCACGGCGCCCTCTCCTCACGCATTCAGGTTGTCCAGATATATCTACAGTGTTTGGGAAAATATGCTACTTCATGTTTTGCGCGAAGTCATCGCGTTCCTCAGTCCAGTGTTCCTTTTTGCATTTATACTACAATACCTTTACTTGAAAATTATATAATAAAAGTAAAGTTACCAGTGCTTTGTATATCTAAG
This sequence comes from Araneus ventricosus, assembly GCA_013235015.1. Lineage (NCBI taxonomy): Eukaryota > Metazoa > Arthropoda > Arachnida > Araneae > Araneidae > Araneus > Araneus ventricosus. Next base: position 110,875 of record BGPR01003138.1, on the reverse strand, counting down.
TAAAAATGGGAAAAAATGTATATATATATATATATATATATATATATATATATATATATATATATATATATATATATATATATAACAATAAAACAACCTTAAACTTTCTTCTTTTTTCCATCAGATTTCCTCCCCATCTCAAGTAACTTAGAAATTTTCGTAACATCCAGTCCCCTACGCGCTTTAGTTATCATTTTCCTCTCCCGTTGCAGCATCTCAGTTTTAGGTTCGTAATTCATTTCTTTTTATTATATCGTTCAAATTCTTGGTTTATCATAATGTTCAGGGGTAAAAGGACAGTGTTTTTAGCTATGATACCAACTGCTGTTCATAGAAACGATGTCATATTTCACCCTAATTACACCTTGTTCATATAGATTTTACTTACCCTGTGAGCATCTTACGCTTTTTTACCGGTTCTACAGCTCTCATTTTATTTCAGATTGGCTTTCCTATGATAGTAACTAGCTATATATATATATATATATATATATATATATATATATATTTCCCATTATTCAGACAGCGCGCAGAAAGAGATACACTTGGTTGATGTATCATTTCTCAACCTCAGGAGCTACATACATCTGCATTGATATACAAATATTGGCAATATTATTATATCAATATCGTACAATGATGCGAATAGTTTAATAATCATACAATTTACAACATTTTTATCGCTACAAAGAAGATGAAGTGAAATTACAATAAAACTCAGTTCAGTCTTACCAAATTCTTTTTTTTTGTCGACGACGCACACTTTATCACATGTTTTTGCTTACGACATCATCATTTTTTTCCTACAGAGCGGAGGATTACGGTGCATTATTTCAAGCTCAGGTGACTCAACGTAATGCACGATATATCCACCAGTAATTGTTCGATGATGCTATGATGGTGATTGAACAATTTCGCTATATAATGTGTAGCTATGGCTTGAATAATGTACATGAGTATTGTAATGTATATTCTATTTCACAATATTATTATGGCATTGTACAATATTCTTTTAGCCCTACTGTCTTCCTTTCAAGATATAAAAAATCAAAGACGAAATGATGGCAGGTGAAAGGGAAAGGACTGAGCAAGTCAAAACATCGGGATAATATTGAACAATTCAGTATTATTCTATATTATATCGATAATATAGACTATATATTATACAATGTACGGAATATCATTTAATATCTACATTATCTGTGCTACTAAGTACTGTGAAGATCAATAAAATTCAGTCAAATTTTAAAATCTTTTTCTAAAAACACATAACTATCAGACATCTCCAAAGATAATTTAGACTTCCCAACGCAACAAATGGCAGAACTACTGCCGTGCATCACTTTTCTTTTAGCACTTGTGTCTTTCTATCAAGACATAAGAATTAAAGGCAGATAGGTGAGAAAGGATGAAGGACAGCCAAATATCAGGTGATATTGAAAGTTATTATACGTATTGTTCTAGTCTTATACACTGAATACTACTTTCACCAATACGAGAATATCGTTTAACATCAACAATATTACACGATATCTTTGTGCTACTCTAAACCAGCACAATGAAGATCAATAAAAATTCAGTCAAAATTTAAAATCTTTTTCCTAAAGACGACGACTTACATAAACTCAGACATCTCCAAAGATAATTTTAGACTTCACGTAATAAATGGCTGAGAACTACCTGACGATGCATCAGCTTTTCTTTTTAGAACTGTTGTCTTTCTATCAAGACATATGTGGAATTCCAAAAGGCAGAGAAGTGATGGCGGGTAATGGGAAAGGACTAGCCGACAAAACATCGGGATAATGACAGACAATGTTATACAG